>NSJW01000061.1:600000-775098 GCA_019955255.1 Castanospermum australe
CTTGCGGGTACATTGAAGATGTATAATTAGATGATGTTTCACGATACGAATGTTAAATTCAGTGAACCTTATCTTGGTATAAATATTTTTTTTTCTTTCTATCCAATGTTTTCTGTACCTAATTATAGACTTTGAGATTCAGTAGACCTCAAAATATACTATCTAATTTAGAAGTGATGATGCCATGATTTGCCATGACTAATTGAAAGAATTTTTTTTTTTTATTTTAACCTTGCGGAATTATGAAAGTTGCAATACATCGTTTTCATTTTTTTTTTTTGACTGAATTCAGCGGTGGCCTGGACTTAGTTAACGTTATCTTCATTATTAGTCTCATATTTTGACGTCCACTTGGTTAATATAATTATATAGTCAAGTTGGCTTGTGATGCCACATTATATGTTATTCAATTTGTTTTGTGAAAGTAAATATCTCAGAGTTCAGTATATATTTATTCTGATAATCATTAAAATTGAGTATAGTTTTAGTTTGGATCCAGAATTAGCTTTGAAATAAAGCCTTTTTGGGTTTTCCTATCGAGATGATTCAATCAGCAACCATTATCTTTACTTTGGAGAAACTGTGTTAGTCAAACTATATTCAAGATATATTTTAGGAAATCATTTTAATTAACTATAAGTGTCTCAACTGATATTAAACTAATGAATATTTTAAATAAAAAATTGATCTGTATATATCCTAATTAGAAGTTGAGATAATGAAGTTGGAGTTTTATTAGAATGAGTTTAACTTGTAATATAAAAAATGTGAATTTAGCTAAACAATAGTTTGTTAAGAGGGGTTTTTTTTTTTGGTACAATATTTTGTGGGAGACATTGCTCTTGTAATTTTGGAGGATGGAGCATTTAAGGTTACTTTCCCTCTCAATAAGGACGCTTCTCGGGAATCAAACTTGTGTTCTCCTCCTTATAGGGGCTTAGGCTGCTTACCACCTGACCAACTGTTTGTTAGTTAAGAGAGACTATTTTAGTACTCTGAATTAGGTTATATCTCATAAGAAAAGAATAGTTAAAAATTTTAAAAAAAAATTACGTTGTAAAGATAGAAAAAGTTAAAGAATAAAGAAGAAACAGTAATTTTATATAATAAGATTTAAAAATATAGAAAAAGATAATAAATCTACCATGTTATTAAATTGTGTATGAATTTATATGCTTAAGTTTTCAATAAATTGTATAAGAAGCCTAAGACTTGGTGTAACAAGGGTGAAAGTAGATCAAAGTGAGACATCGATAAAATTTAATTTTAAAATTAAGCAATCTCAAATAATTTTGATGGCATTTGAACTAAAATTATTAGACTGTATATCCAAATTTTGACATTGAAAATGTATAAAGATATTTTAAATTAAAAGTTTGGTCTGTACGTATATATCCGAGCTACTAGTTATGATCGAGTGAATAATTAATTTAAAAAACAGTAAACTAATACGTGGTGGTTAAAAGAGAAGTAAAGTTAAGAATAAAAAAGAAAGCAGATGGTAAAGAAAAAAATATAGCAAGAATATACATAAAAGTAAAAAATAATTCTATACTATCATTCAAGGAGATCAAAAATAATAAATCTACGAAATGATTAAATTTTGCATATATTTATATATTGTGACATGACATTACATAGATTTAAAAATTTATATATATATATACACACACACATTATTATAAAGGAAATTCTTTTAGTGTCCAATTTTTACTTTTTCAAAAAATTATTAAAAATATTTCTTTAATAATTATATTTATAATTATAATTATTTTTAAATATATAGAATTATCTTTTTTTTTTACATATATTATTATAATTAATTTTAAATATATTTTACTTTTTTAAAAATTATTTTTATTTAGACAATTTTAATTATACTAATATTACAATTAATTAATTTATAAAATTATTTTGTAAGTAAAATTTTAAAAATACAATAATACTTATCAAAATATTAGTAATACATAAATAAGTAAGTTTTTTTTTTTTGGTTACATAAATAAGTAAGTTTTCGATTGTATAAAATATTAAAAGATGATTTAAGATGACCGGCCCAATGGTTAAGAATGTAGTAATTAGGATACCAATGACGGGAGAGGCGCAACCAAGTAATTGCCTTCAAAACCCTTATGGTACTCTTTGTGTAATAGTTGAGAATGCAATGATTTACAATATGAAGCGTATCAAAATAAAGTATACTTTTATAATTAATGACAATGATAATTTTTGTAAATTATTAAAAGAGTATTGCCTATGGTTCTAATGAAACGAACCTTGTGAGTATACTTTTAGTTCATGCCAAAAAAGGTATTGTAATATTCTCTTAAATAATTTTTTAATAATTCTTTTAATACTTAATAAAGTAAGATTAAATAAAAAAGTAAAAACATTGAATATCTTAATAATTTCAAATTTATTCAATACTTTCTCAATTTAATAATTAGAAGAATTATGTACTAATTGTTTAAGAGGATGTAAAATTATTCTTATTTAAGATTACACCGTTATGCAAAATGACAAAGTTTGATTGTGTGTAACTAGCTCCAAACACAAGCAAATTAAAATTTGCCATCCGATGAATGTATGAAATATGAATAAAGTATAGGTAAAAATTTTGTAAAAGTGAAATGTTGATAAGAAATTTAAATAATTTGTAAGAAGTCATAAATTTAACTTTCGTGTCTACCAAAAAAAATAAATTTAACTTTCATGTCATCATTATAAACAAAAATAGTGTTGCTAAATGGTATGCAAGTGGTGACACTTAAACTAATAACCAAAATATTATTTGTACACCTAAATTCTCATACCATTTTTATATAAGTTAATTATGTATAAATTTATAATTAAATACATGGACTGACAATTGATTACTGCTTATTAGTATTTAATTACTAGTTTATTTAATCACTTGATACTTGTATTTAATTATAAATTTATAGATCAATAACTGATGCAAAACTAATATGAAAAAAATAAAATGCAAATAACAAAACAAAACTAATAAGGATGAGAAGAAGGCATGCATAGTTTGACAGGTGGCCTCGGTTTACTATGTCCACTTACAATTATAGTTCGAGTGCAAAGTTGGGCTTCATGTGTGGGTAGCCCAATGTCAAACTTATAACAAAATATGAAAGATAGTTCTCAAAAAGATCCAATCTGAAGTTCAATGGGTATAGTACACGGAAATAAGGCCTCCCGCGTGACGGCCCAAAATTGAAAGAAAAAGAAATCCGTCATAGTTTATTTTTTTTTTTAGTAAGTGTGTGTCAAAGTATTTATATTTAACAAAGAGAATTTTTAGTTAATTTTTTATATGTATTTTTTCATATATTTTTTAATTTATTTTTTTATTATATTTTAATAATTTTAATAATTAAATAATAGATTTCATTGCATTTTGTTTCATTGAAAAAATAATTTACAGATAATATATTCTCTATTTAATTTTCTTATTTTTATCCTATTTTTTCTGTTTAATATATTTTTCTTCCAGTTTCATTATCATTGTTCTATTTATTCTTTAACTTTTTCCTTTTTCTTCTCTGCTTTTATCATTTCCAATTTTTTATTTATTTTTTTTCTCGAAGTCTCTTCTTTTATAGATGCCTATGTTTGTTTTTCTTTATACGGTCGAAAAAAAAGACACCTATGTTTTTTTTTTAAAACAATAATTAAGCAAACATCCTTACTTGGAAAGTCTAAAATAGAAAAATAATAAATTTAAAAAGTGTAACACAATATCATTGTTTCCTCAAAAAGTTCTCATGAATTTAGGAATTGACCTAATGACGAAGGTGTGCCCTTACTTATACTATTGGAGTTTAAACTTTGTGTCAAGATAATATCCTTATAGTGGAAACAATAAAAAAAAAAGATATAATGTCCAGACACTCTTTACAATTTTGAGTGAGTTAATTGCATATAACTTGAACAATTAGTTTTTTTCATCCAATATTTTGTCAAAAATTAATTAATAATTTGATCAAATGTGATACACATGACCTATTTCACATTTTTTTTATTTATCCTTAAAAAATAACTCATAAAATAAAGGGATGGTGTTTCTAAGATTGGTATGAGATTTGGTTTTGTTATCATATTTATGAATTTACTTTAAAAAATTAATAAATATTAATATGTCACATGTATATTATTTGTAATCCTATCATTAATTAAATTCGACAGAACAAACATTAGATAGAAAACAATTGTAATTTAATAAATTACATAGCTTATGTAATTAATAACAACTTTTTCTTAGAAAGGTGTACATTCAACTTACCAAAAATTAAAAGAGAGTTTCTACATTAAAAAAAACTTCTCCCTTAACTAGTTGACATATATTTGGCTGATGGCTATAAATAAATTAGAGTTTACATTAATGAAGGCCTGGATTCATTACTGAATACAAAAAGTGATTGGTAAGATTGAATTGGATTGTGAATAGTATTGTTAGTTCAAAAAGGCTTGAAACAATTTACGTAAATTCATTGATGATTATTAGATATGAAATAAAATAGTAAAAGTTATTTATTTATCTAAGACTAAAAAATATATTAACTCATTCTCTTAAACATTCTTTTTAAATAATTCTCTCTATATAACATTTTTTTTATAAATATAGAGTTCAAATTAGACCCGTCCTTCTAAAGCATGAACAGTCTTTCCCTCTTTTCAATTCAACACATTATTATTATTATTATTATTATTATTATTTTGGGTGCGTCGGAGGGGCGAAAGCCCCTAACAAACAACTACAGATCTACGAGAAGAAAGAAACCCCAGCTAAGTGAGCTAACAAAATATTACCACACCCAAAAGGGGGAACCTCTAACATGTGCACGCCTGAAGGAAGAGTATGGGCGAAATTAGCCAACCAATCGGCAACTGTGTTGCCTTCTCTGAAACCATGGCTGATTCGAATTGTCCAGGAGTTATTCATAAGATCCTGTATGGAGGAGACTAGTGGCGCACAAGGATGCAAGGGAGTACATGCTTGCAAAACCAGATTCACTGCAATACTTGAGTCCGCCTCGATCCAAATATGAGATATACCTTTATTCCAAGAAAGTTGTAATGCAGTAAGGATACCCTCAAAGTTCCGTCATAACCACCGTACAAGAGGAGCCAACATTTCTAGCAAAACCAAACACCCAAGCTCTCCACACCCACTCTGATGTCTATCTTGCAAGCAAGAACCTTCCACATTAAATTTTAACCAACCTTCAGCATGGAAGCTCCACCCAATGACATTATACTCATACTGGTTCCCATGAACGTGTCTCTGCAGCTCCCAAGTACCCAAATTCTTCAATTCATCCACCCTTCGTCTCATTATGGGAATAAGATTTAAAGGATACTCTACATTATCTCCAAACACCAACTGGTTTCTATTTAGCCATATAAGCCAAATGGTAAAGCCGAACACAATTGGCCAATTCTCTGAGGTCCCCTTACCCAAGTTCTTGCTAAGACTGATTAACAACCAATCATTTACATTGCTACCTATAAACTCCTCCCAAACTTCAGCCGCGACCAGCCTCTTCCACAAAACACGAATTTGGCCGCAGTCACGGAGGGCATGTAATATACTTTCCTGGTGAGTGAGACCCACGCCGAGGACACATTGCAGTAGTGGAAGAGTGTCTTTCCAATCTGGCTTGGTTAGTAAGGACTCCATTCTTTAGAATCATCCACATAAAAGCACCGAATTTTCTCAGGACCCGGCCACTTCCATATCAGCTTCCATTTAAAATCAGTAACCTCAACCAGTTCGTCAGCTACAAAAGCATACGCAGTTCTGGTTGTAAATTCACCATTACTAGTAAGCGCCCAATAGGGAACATCCTTACCCCTAGTAACATGCGGAGGTGGGATACTAGCAATCTCATCACAAAGCCTGGTAGGAAGAAAATTCTGAAACAGGCCCCAATTCCAATCACCACCTGAATTGACAAAAGCAGCAACTGGCCAATTAATCAAGTCCTCAGGAACAGGACCTAGGGAAAAATCTTTCAGAACCACCCCAGAACGCAGCCAAACATCCGACCAGAATCTCACCACAAGACCATCTCCTACATTCCATCTGATAAGAGGCCAAAACATTCTTCCCGGTAGCAAAAATGCCCCGCCTGACATGGGAGCAATTAGAAGTCTTTGTAACTGAACGTATAACACCGACCCCACATTTATGCTTAGCCTTCAAAACTCTGACCCAGAGAGCATCCGGCTTTGAGATCATCCCCCACCCTCAACACATTATTTTTTGTTGTAAGTATTTTTATAAATTTTGATTCATTTAAGTCGTTTAATATAAATTTAATTTTTTTAAATTAAAATGATAAACAGTATAAATATTCTCATAAAATAAAATTCATATAAATTAAATTATAATTCTTTAATCTAAGAATATAATTCATTATCGCTATGTCAACACCTCATAAATTCAATTCAACACATTATCACACCATTTACGCATCACATGGACATTCTAGACCATGATTTGGGTCTTTTATGTCATTTTGGTAACTTCGATGATGATAAAACAAAAAAAAAACAAAAAGTGAGTTTCGTTCTTTGTAAGTGCAAATCAGTAGTGTTTCGTTTCTTCATTTGATTATACTCTGACCTTTTGCTTTTCTTCTTGCCAATTGAAAGCAACATGACAAATGAAAATGATGAAGTTTCTCCAGTTATCAAACTTTAGGTTGGTAGGTCTTATCTACCGAAGGATCTGCTAATGCCTTTTTTAATACGTAATTGTAAGTAAAAAAAAAATTAGTTATCAAACTAATATTATATGAATAATATTTAAATCCAATAAAAAATTACATATAACTTTTTAATTCTATGTAAATTAGTTTATAAAAATTTAATGATGTATAAAATTAAAAAATAATTTAATAATATAAAATATATAAAATTTTACATGTATAATATATTACGTATATAAATTATTTAATTTATTAAGAATTGAAAATTTAATATTAATTTTTTTCTAAAAAAAAAACTTAGTGCCATTAAACTAACTTGTACAGGAAAGGCTTCTACAAGTCTCCTTTTAATGTTACTAATATTATGTTTTAGATAGAAATGGAACCGGTAACAATACTCACTATGGATGGAACTCCAACGATGAGGTCTGTATTTGATCATGTTCTTCACCTCGTAGAGCCAGCAGACTTTCTCTTGCCACAGGCCATCTCTTTGAAAGAGTTGAAATGTGTGAAGTTTGAGTGATTAGTGTTATTTCAAAACTCTTAGGATTGGTGTTTGTGACAAGTATTGTGAGTAGGTGCTGTTAACCATAACTAAATGATAGGGAAAAGGAATAGCCTTGTTTCGAGGATGGGAACCTCCAGAATGAAGAAGGGAATTTTGAGATAAACTTTTGCATATTTATTATTCATTCATTCATAGTCCATTTATACACCTATTAGAAGATTCTAGCAATCTCCTAAATTCATAGAAATATAACAAATTAGTAATTTGGTTACTGTCATACATAGCTCCTAACTACTTCATGCATATAAGCATGCTCCTAATAGACTACTCTTTATTTATTTATTCCTATCAGTAAACCAAAGAGATTTATATTGAGAATCATGGATGTTATTGACATTGGTGTTCTTTTGCATTCTGCACCCTTTGAGAAGCATGTTGTAGCATCAATTACTTGAAACTGTTTAACTTTTGGAGTAGGCATAACTATTTATTATTAACATTATGCATGCTGCCCCAATGGCTGTTTGATATGTTATTATCTAGCTACTGCACAATGTCAATTAATGAGGAAAATGTAGCCTTCACATTGTGTTTGGTATATATGTAGAGTTTAGATTGCATAGATGCCCTTTTATTATTATTGAATATATCATGTTTGTTGCTAGAATACTTGGGACTTGGTTTAGTGGGGGTGTTGTGTCGTCTGCACTCAGGCATCCAGAATGTGAGCTCCTAAAAAAAAAAATGATTAATGATTTGATATGCTCTGGAACTTTACGAAGTTAGGATAACCTTAATTAGCCATTGACGTTGTCTTAATGCATTTTTCTGAAATTTCAAATAGCAAATTTATCTTTTGATGTTGAACTCTGTGAAAGTAAATTACTGTAATTTGCTATTTACACACACTCGCACAAGCTTTTTATTTCAATATGTTAAGGTCTTAAGGAACTGTTTTTGTGACAGGTTTAGCATTTTGACCCTTTCCTTGGCTTCTTAAGAGCCTTTTGCTGATTCAGCTCTCACATTTCAGAGTTCAATTCCTTTTTGCAGTGAACTTTTGCATTGTTGGTATGTTGTTCTCTAAATTTCAATAGTTGTTATTTTGATAATGTTCATGTATTGTGTTTGGTATGATTGAATATGGGCCATAGCGAAAATGATAATGATCCTTAGTATTGCATTGTTGGTATGTTGTTCTATAAATTTCAACACAGTTGTTATTTTGGTAATATTCATGTATTGTGTTTGATATGATTGAATATGGGCCTTATCGAAGTGATATGATGATCCCTAGTATCTTGGGATCTAAGAAATCAAATCTCAATAAAAGGAAGATCTCACTCAATAAGAGCCAATTCTCATAAATACAAATTCCTAATTGATTATACGAGGATTTATTCCAATCAATCATAAATTATATTATAAAAAAGACTCAACGATCTGGCCTATATAAAGGCCACCCAAAGTACGATTCAAATCATCATTTACTCAATATCTGCTAGTACTCTTCTTAACTTGATTATCATAATACTTTTGCAAGTACTACCCTCTTAGACAAAATTCCAGGTAGCATTCTATCCTTTGATCTCATCCAGAACATATTTCTTCTAAGATATTTTTGCTGATGTTTTGGGGTTGTTGTTCTGCTACATAAGTAGCACTAAGGTTTTGTATATATGTTGATGTAGTAACTTTACCGCTTCATATATGCTTCAAAACCTACAATTTCTTGTATGTAAAAATACCTTCTATTTTTGTACAAGCTGAGTTTCTAACTGATACTCAACATAAGCTTCTAGTTTTTTTTCTAGATAAATAGGTAACAAGCTTTTACAAAACACAAAAAAACTGGTATTTTAGTGAGTTTATTGTATTTTTTAGGACCAAAAAAAGTACCAATTACTCTGCAGTTGCATTTAGTGCAAGGAACCTCCCTTCGACTAGTCATGCTGATAATGTTCATGGCAAATATTTAGTTGAAATAGGGTAATTGCTGGGTGGTTTTAACAGTATCTCATTATATGCCAATTTAGCATCTTTCTTACTGTTGGGTTTATTCTTTTTAAGTTACCTAGTCATCTTTCACCGTTTTAGTTTTCCTTCTGAATATACGACTTTGTTAGGTAGTTAAAAAAATAGTGATAGTTGAAAGTTAATGGTTCAGCTTGCATTTGTACCTAAACCAGTGTAGCTTTATTACATTTGAAAGTCATGTATCAATCACAACAATTATTCAAAGTAGTTAATCTGATATGCTCTATATACATTTACTATTTGTACATATTTGCCGGCAGTGATTTGTTATTAAAATTGTTTGAAAATATGAGAAAAAAGTTGCCAAGATATGGATATATTTATTGCTATTTGAATCAATTCGTGTCCCATTGGCAAAAAATATTCAAATAACGTTTGGTAAGTAAGAATGATGATTCTATTTCATGTCCATTATATGAAATGAGGTATTTTTATGTTTGTTTGGAAAAAAAATTTTGAAATGGTGATTCTATTCCATATCTCATTCAATAAAATTAAAAATTGAACATGGAATTCATTCACTCCTACAGAGATAGGATTGAGATTTTATGATTCATGGAATGGGATAAAATTGTTTATTTTTAATATATCATTAAAAATTTTATAAAATTACACTTATTATCTTTTTTATTTTTTTGATAATAAAGTATTCTTCTTTTTTACGTTTCATTTTTGGTATAAATTTTTTAAGTTAAATTTTATATATTTAATTATTTATCAAACTTGATTGTATTTTATTTTATTAATATAATTTTTAATCTTAATGTAAATAGTCTATTTTTTATTTAAAAACTTATTTATATATAAAAAAATAAATGTAAAGTATTTATTTAAATTATAGCATTATTTTTTTAAAAAATAGTAATATTTATTTTAATTAAATTATAAAAAATAAAATTAAATATTATTATTAATGTTTAAAAAAATTTAGATAAAATCTTTTTTTATTATAAAAAATATTTATGTTATTTACATTAACTTTAATTTTATTTTATAATAGTAATAAAATAACTTAAAAAAATATTTTATTTCATAAATTATTAAATTATAAATTAAAAATAATTATTTAATTCTATTCTATTTTAATTCCATAAAATTATTAGAATCTGGCTTTTCAAAATCTTTCAAAATCATGAACCAAACACTATGCGTGCTTACTGCACTCTATTGACATAAAACATTAAATAATGCCCGAGGAATGCACGGGTCCATGCTAGTCTATGCTGAAGGACAATCTCAAGACTACTGTCTTTTGCCACTTTTGTTACTGGCCTGACGCCACAAAAAAAAAAGGCATTTAAATGAAGCATCATGCAATTTGTTTTTTTTTTCTTTCCTTTTTGACTCATTGCTTATTTTCCTTTTTAAAGAATGATTGCGTGATCGGGTATTTGTCTTGTATTTAATTGGGGGTGAGGGCTTTGTTTATTTATTGTTCAATAATTTTCTCTAGTTTATGTTATCGCTTCTATCACAATAAAGGAAACTACAACAGCCTTAAAAGAATAAATTCTTTTTTTTTATAGGAATATAAGTATTATTATTTTGATTTTTTAAAAAGTTTTATTATTTATTTAATTTATATATTTAAAAAATAATATCAAAATTATCTTTTTATATATAAATTATAAAAATTAAATTAATATAATTTTAATAATTAATAAACTAAATTAATGATAATTTTATATAATTAAATGATTAAGTTATTAATATTTTTTGATCATTAAATGATTAAATTAAAATTAATTTTTTTAAAAAATTAAAATAATATTATTTTTTAAATTTAAAAATTAAATTAATAATAAAAAATTTTAAATAATTAAAATAATAATACTTATATCTTTACATGACAAAAAAAGAGTTTACTCACGGTAAAATTCAATATTGAAAGTTATCAATAAAAGTTGACTATAACGGTAAATCAACTATCTTATGGTAGAAGACTAAATTTTTAATTTTGGATAAATACTTATTAGTAAGGCTTTTAATTAAAGATAAATATTAATCTCGTAGTAATACCTAATATGAGTTATTTTTTAAACGAATTTAAATTTTATACTCAATACAATTTGGGTTTAAAAAGGTTTATATTTAGAATATAAAAATTTGTTAATAATGTTAAATTTTGTGACACAAAACCGGTGATTTTGCCTTCATCATGATTTCAGGTTGGATGTTGCAACTTGCAAGGTTCATCCTCCACAAATCCGTAGCTCCAATAATCTTTCTATATTATTGATTTATTTATTCTTTTGTCTCTGACATTGGTGATGGTACGTCGTAGTCATCCAAAGTCATTGTGATTATCGAACCCTCAACATGCTATTATAATTTTAATAGTTAAAACTCACGTAACAAAAATAATTAAATCTTATTTTATCAAACATTATATTAATATTCTCTTAAAAATCAAGTGTAAAAATCAAACATATTTTTTAAAAAATTATATAATGTTTTTTATACACTTTTCACTCTTAATTTTAAAAAACATACCAAATAAATTATAAAATAGATTAAGTGAATCGATCACCACCATCAAACTTAATCAAAAGCTAAAAAAAAAAAAGCTAAACTTTTATTAAACCAAATCTTATCATATACATGAACTAAATCTCGTGCATTATGTGTATGTATGGCACATATCTTTTTTTTTTGTCTTTTTTTAATAAAATATTTTCTTTTTTTGTTTTCTACTTTGCGTGGGGTGTGAACATCTGCAGCAAAAGTCGTGCTTTCTATTAGTTCCAGGTTGACACCTCTCCTTTTACTTCGTTTTATTGTACTTGATTTGATGCCAATCAACCGACTTTTCATTAGTTTTATCGATTTTTTTGTACACTACACAGTGCACATCCCAAAAAATGAAAAAAAAAATTGTTTCTTAAGCATGTTAGTTTATAAGAATGACACCGAAAACTTAAGAATAACGGCACATAAAAGTAAAAAATCATTTAAATTATCTCAATAAAATTCTGATAATAAATTATCTTGACTATGAAATAATCTAATTTAAACAGACATTAAGTTTAGATTGTCTCATATTGTTTATGTTTACAAAGAAATGAAAAAAAGAAAAATTCATCCATATCTTTGTTACTGAGCTAGTTGGATGAAATTGCGTCAAAATCCATTCTTTCAAATCCTGATATTATCAATATAGCATATGATACGTTGTATCATGGATTGTAGCCAGTAATGTGCATATTCACAAATCCTAATGTTATATCATTGCACTAATAAGCATATATATATATATATATATATATATATATATATATATATATATATATATATATATATAGGTTTAAGATATGAATTGACTCTGATCGTTAAAAAAGAAAAAATCAATTAGTAGAATCTAATTATTCAAATTACTATCATAACTTTTATTATGGAATTTTTGTTTTATATTTTGAATAAATTACTCCAACATTTTTTTTATTTACTTGATTTTTCACAAGTCCCTATATATTTTCAAAGCATAAACATACTCTCTTAAGTAAAAAGTTTACATATACTCTCTAAACACTTATATAAATATCTTTTATATTTTAAAAAACACGTTATATGTAATTCTCTTGAAAAAATATGCTTGTGTAAGTTTTGAATATATATATATAATTTTATTAAAAAATAGATAAATAAAAGGAACGCTAAATAATTTACTCATATTTTTTAAGATTTCTGGCTCATGAGTCCTATTATAGAATTGTGAAAAGATTACCTCCATATCATAGAACTAATTTGATTTTATGTTAAGAATGTCAACCACAGAGATTATATATATACTAAACCTTTCGAGTTAGTTTAGTAAGAAAGTAAATATGAGAATAAATTTTTATGAGATAAATTTTCTATATAGTTTTCTATTGTATATAAAACTCATCTTATAAAAATTTATCTTATACCAATTGATTTAGAGAAAAAATGCTATGGTAGGGTGTCACATAAGTCCTAGCCTGTTGAAAACTTTAGAGAAGAAATGTGTTCATATTTCATATATTTGAGCTAGCCATTGACATTGTCTTAATGCATTTTTCTGAAATTTCAAATAGCAAATTTATCTGTAGATGTTGAACTTTGTGAAAGTAAATTACTGTAATTTGCTATTTACACACATTCACACAAGCTTTTTATTTCAATATGTTAAGGTCTTAAGGAACTGTTTTTGTGACGGGTTTAGCATTTTGACCCTTTCCTTGGCATCTTAAGAGACTTTTACTGATTCAGCTCTCACATTTCAGAGTTCAATTCTTTTTTGCAGTGAACTTTTGCATTGTTGGTTTGTTGTTCTCTAACTTTCAATAGTTGTTATTTTGATAATGTTTATGTAATGTATTTGGTACAATCGAATATGGGCCTTAGCGAAATGATATGATGATCCTTAGTATTGCATTGTTAGTATATTGTTCTCTAAATTTCAACAGTTGTTATTTTGGTAATGTTTATGTGTTGTGTTTGATACGATTGAATATGGGCCCTATCAAAGTGATATAATGATCCCTAGTATCTTGGGATCTAAGAAATCAAATCTCAATAAAAGGAAGATTCCACCCAATAAAGGCCAATGCCCACAAATATATATTCCTAATTGATTATACGAGGATTTATTCCAATTAATCATAGATTATATTCCCTAAAAGACTCAAGAATCTGACCTATATAAAGGCCACTTCAAGTACGATTCAAATAATCCTTTACTCAATATCTACTAGTATTATCTCTAACTTGACCATCAGAATACTTTTGCAAGTACTATCCTCTTAGACTAAATTCCAGGTAGCATTCTATCCTTTGATCTCATCTAGAGCATATTTCTTCTAAGATATTTTTGCTGAGGTTTTAGGGTTGTTGTTCTACTACATAAGTAGCACTAAGGTTTTGTATATATGTTGATGTAGTAACTTTAATGCTTCATATGTGCTTATGAAGGAATGGATGACTGGGCCGTCCAAGATGGGCCAAGCCCAGCCCCATGCATGAATGCAGTATATATATATAATCAGCAAACACAACATTTAAGAGATAGCATTTGGTTGAGAAAAAATTCTGAAAACTTTCTCTCACTCTTGCTCTCTGATTCTCTCCACGTATTTGGGACTCAAACTCTGTTTCTAGGCATTCAATCTGTAGATTCACAGTATGTTCTCTTGTAATATACTTTACATGATTAATATATCTATTTTGATCCATATATGGGACCATTTGCATGAAATGATGATTATATGAGTTATAATCTTACATTGGTATCAGAGCATAGGGTTATAGATATCTGAACATTGTTTTCGTGGTTGAAATAAGATGAAAATGCGTGTGTGTTTTTGGTGAATTCTGTAAATTTTTGGATTTCTGGAAACTGTTCATTAACGTGTTCATAATGCCTTGTTCGTCCAAATTTTTTGTCCAACATGTTGCGAATTATTACGAAATAATTATATGAATAAAAACTAGACATTTCAAGCTTTCCATTGATATATAAATTGCATTATTTGGATGAGAAACGAGGGAGATATAAGCCTTCAAACATGTCGGGTTCACCATTTTTTCCAGAAATAAAAAAGACTTTGATTTCCCCAGAAAATGGTGTTTTAAGCGTTTTTAATTACGTTTTATGCAATAAAACAATTTGAAATTTAGCAAAAAAGAGATCTAGGTACAAAAATAATCAATTTTGGTTTAGGAAGGGCCCCAAAAACGTGAAAAATAGCATCGGTTTAGTAACAGGTCAAACCGGGTCGACGCGACCCATCTGGAGGAAGAAGACGACCCAAACGATAGGTCGTTTTGATTCCACAGTAAATGACACGTCGTTTTACCTATAAACGATACGTCGTTTTTTACAACAGCAATAACCGCCGTCAACCGTCACGGCACATGTCAACATCACACGGCGACACGTGTCGAGCATCGCGTTGACATATCAGCATTGACGTGGCGCATGTAGTTCACGCGCCGCATTTCAGCTGCGCGTGAGGCACGTCTGGTAGTGCGTGATCTACACGTGCCCATGCGGTCACCTCTGGTAAGACGGCGTGTAGAAGCGCGTGGTCGCGTGTGGGGAAAGTTCTGGTGGCTCGTGAAGGCGCGTGAAATCTCATTTTGAGACGCGATTTTCACTATTGGACTCAAAAATAAATTTCTAATTTTTTTGTGATTTTTATATAATTTTTTGAGGATCAGAAATATTTATTTTGAATTTATTTTAGTTAAAATTCTTTAAAAAAGGAGAAAAAATTTTTAAATTTTTTTTCTCTCTCACGATTTTTGTGTAATAAATTATGAATTAATTAGGCCTTTCTAATGAGATAATTGCATCTTAAATTCGAAGAAATTCTTATTTTTATATGTGTTACAGAAAAACTTATTAACTGTTTGCTTAAATCCATCGATAACTCCTTGTTCTTTCATTGTATCAGTTACAATGATTATGTTCAGAAGAACTCCCACAAGGAGAGAAGTAAGGAAACTTGCGAAAAGAAAAAGAAAATTGAATGAATATCGATGGAAAGATGACGTTAACATGATAGATCATGTTAAAATTGCTAACAAGATGATGCAAAAGGTTATAAACAGCGGTTATATCTTATCTCAATATGAAAGGATGATGGCATTAAGGAACACTCTTACTGAACAATGGCAAAAGGAGATTGATAACATTTAGGAACCAGAAGGAAAAAATAGACCTTTCGTATATTATAAGGAGCTAGTTGTAACTTTTATGAAAACTTATATTAAGAAGGGATCTAAGAGAAATTTAGTATTATCCATGAATCCCACGTTGCGTAGGGTTTTCGAAATCCGTTAAGTTTTTCCCTTGGTTAGAGACAATGACTGTCAAGCTACCTAAAGACTTTTATCAGTCTATTCCTAAGAAAAGTACATGGATTAGGCGATAAAGATAAATATGTTATACCTGAACGTTATCTTTGGATTACTTCATGTATCTATCTTAAGTAGATTAGTATTATTGAACATGCTCTATTTGTTCTCTGTTTCTAATATTATGGATACATTAATATATATGTTTTTGATTTATGCTAAATACATATGTGTTATCCATATTTATTTGAGTGGGGAATCTTAAAGTTTTAGTAACTTTATAAGATTATCATTTTAAATTAATTGTATTAATATTAATTTCAAATTAGATCTTCGAAGTTTGATTGGGAACAAAGTGAACTTTTGGCTTTGAAATCTGATGAGGAATTTTATTAATGCAATTGATAATTGGATATGATATTATATAAATGTTGGGCATTAATTATATATATGTATATGTAGAATTAATTTGTCAAATACAATGGCTTCCGCATCAAAGAACATTGTTGCTGAGTTGAATAAGGGTGAGAAACTCAATGGAGACGATTATGAAATCTGAAAATTAAAAAATTCAGTATGTGCTTGAAGAACAAGAGGTTCTTGAGACACTGAATCAGGTTATGCCAGAACTTGAAGATGAAGCTACTGCACAGCACAGGCATGACAAAGATGTATATGTTGCATGGAAGAAGAAAAACTCTCTGGCTTGCATTACGTTGCTGAGCAGCATGGAGAATGATATCATGCGAGAGTTTGTACGTTTTGACAACGTCGGGGATATGTGGACGGCATTGGCTGCTAAGTTTGGTAGCACTTCAGTTACGAAACTGAGACAACTCACTGTGAAATTTGATTCATATAAGAAGCCACATGCTCAGACAATAAAATAACATCTGAGGCATATGACAAATATGATAAGTGAGCTGCGAGATGCTGGCCACGTCCTCACTGATGAGCAACAAGTGCAAGCCGTGATTCGTTCTTTGCCAAACAGCTGGGAACACATGAAAATCCACCTCACCCACAATGATAACATCAAGACATTTGAGGAGGATGTTATGCGTCATATTGATTTAGAAGAGGACCGCCTACAGGCGACTAAACCTGAAAGTGATATCTACTTTGCAGGTTCTAGCTCACAAGGAGTTTCGGGCTCCAAGCGCAAGCATCATGGTGGTGGTTCTCAGAAAAGGAAAGGCAAGGGTCCATCTTCGTCTGGTAAAAGGCCAAGGAATAACCAACCTAGGAAATGAAGACACCCTTTCAAGAAAAATATGTCAAAGGTGAAATGCTACAATTGTGGCAAGAAGGGTCACTTCGCTCACGATTGTCGCGAGCCAAAGAAGGTAAACACCCTTAATCCACTTGAGAATAATGTGTTTGTCTCAAGTTTTGTTTTCTTATTTGAATCATATCCTTTGTGGACTGTAGACTCAAGAGCCACCGATCATGTAGCAAAGGACAGGAATGCCGTGGAATTCTGACGTATTCCACATGGAGCAAAGTGGATCTATGTAGGAAACAACACGCGAGTAACTGTCAAAGGGATTGGCACATGTCAATTGAATATGCGCAACGGGCGCGCCCTATTCCTACATGATATCCTCTATGCACCTGACATACGACGGAATTTAGTTTCTGTAATAGTGTTGGTTAGACTTGGTTTTTCTATAAACTTCCATTCAAACGGTGTAAATGTGTTCTTAGGAACAATATTTTACTGCTCAGGATATTTTTTAAATGGTTTCATTGTATTAGATTATGACTTATATTCTGTGAATGTTTGTTATTCCCTAGTTATATCTTCTAGTACTTACAATGTTGATGTTAATTTATGGCATGCTAGACTTGGTCATATTGACCAACATAGAATGAGTAGACTGGCTAAGGAAGGCTTATTGGGTAATATCGAAAGAGTCGATTTACCTAAGTGTGAGCATTGCCTAATAGGGAAAACATTTTAGAAAACCATTTGGAAAAGGAATTAGAGCTGAAATTCCTTTGCAATTAGTCCATTCAGATATCTGTGGTCTAATGAATGTGAGAGCACGGCATGGGGCTGTATATTTCATCACATTTATAGATGATTTATACTCGATTCAGCCATGTCTATTTGATAACTCATAAATCAGAGGCATTAAGTTGCTTTAAAAGATATATGAGTTTGGCTGAAAATCAATTAGACAAGAAAATTAAGGCATTAAGGATTGATCGAGGTCGTGAATATTTATCTGCTCAATTCAGAGAACTATGTGATGAAAAAGGGATAGATAGACAATTAACTATTCCTTATACTCCTCAACAAAATGGTGTTGTAGAGAGACGGAACAAAACCCTGCTTGAGATGGTTAGGTCAATGATGGCACATGCAAATTTATCACTCTCTTTTTTTGGGGAGATGCATTGTTAACTGCTGCCTATGTACTTAACCGAGTCCCTTCAAAATTAGTAACTACCACACCATATGAGTTATGGACAGGCAGACGGCCAAACTTGGAATTTCTAAAACCCTGAGGGTGCGCTGCCTATACTCATGTTCCTTAGCACAAATATAAAAAATTAGGTGCACGAGGTATGAAGTGTATTTTCATACGATACTCTGAACACTCTAAAGGATACGTGTTTATAAGTGAGCAAGAAAGTGGGAGTAAAACTGAATTTGAATCAAGGGATGTCACATTCATGGAAACAGAGTTTCCTAAATGGGGTGAAATTGGTGAAAATCAATTCCTCTTTGAAACACTGGATCAAAGTACTGGCAATATCTCAACTGTACACGTTGAGATACCATCACATCCAAGTGGGAGCAATGTGAGAAGTGGAGAATTAAATACGAACCAGTCTCAATTGCAATAAGCCATTTGATCCGAGTAGGAGCACCAATGAGCATAACGAAGCTCAAGATGAACAACTTTTAATACGACGATCAAATCGTAAAAGCGTTCCCCGAAAACATTTTGACATAGAAGGGGAGGCTTTCATGGTTGCTCCACTAGATGAGGAAGAGCCAAAGAAACATAGAAGAAACTCTATCATGCCCTGCAAAAAAATAAAAATGGATGAAAGCAATAGAAGAAGAGATGGAATCTATGAGATTAAACTAAGTTTGGGAATTGGTTGATCTCCCAGAAGGACGCAAAGCCATCAAAAACAAATGGGTCCTCAAAATAAAGCGAAATGCTTGATGGATCAATTGAAAAAATATAGACTCACCTAGTAGCGAAGGGGTATATTCAACAGGAAGGAATTGACTATGAAGAAACATTTTCTCTTATAGTGAGATTTACCTCGATTCACCTTATCTTAACTATAGTAGTAAGTATGGATCTTAAATTACATCAAATGGATGTAAAGACTGCATTTCTAAATAGAGAATTAGAAGAAGAAATTTATATGAAACAACCAGTTTGGTTTCATAATAGAAGGCCAAGAACAGAAGGTATGTCGACTTTTAAGATCGATATATGGCCTTAAGCAGTCTTCAAGACAGTGGTATATACGCTTTCACGAAGCAGTAATAAAAATATAATTTTGTCAAAATTGACAAAGATTATTGCGTATATATTAAAAGATCTAAAGATCAGTTTGTAATCTTATTATTATATGTTGATGATATACTAATTGCTGGAAGCAATAAGGAGTTCGTTAACACTGTCAAAAGTTGGTTAAATACCAATTTTGAAATGAAAGATATGGGTGAAGCAGTATATATCCTTGGAGTTAAGATTTCAAGAGATCGTTCAAGAAAACTTTTATCTCTTTGACAAGAAACATATATAAACAAAATACTTGAACGTTTCAACATGAGAGACTGCAAACCCATTGATGCTCCTATTGCAAAAGGCATAGGCTTGAGCAGAAGGCTGTGTCCTCAGACTCCACAAGAACAAAAGTAAATGGAACGTATTCCATATGCAAGTGCCGTTGGAAGTTTAATATACACTATGATGTGTACAAGGCCTGATATTTATTTTGCTATTGGAATGGTAAGTAGATACCAATCCAATCCAGGACAAGCACATTGGACAGCTGTGAAGAGAATACTTAGATATCTAAAAGGTACTGCAAATTACACACTGAGCTATCAAGGAAATGATCTGTGCCTAGAAGGCGATACTGATGCTGACTGGGCAGGAGATTTAGATGAGAGAAAATCTATCTCTGGATTTGTGTTCTTACTAAATAATGGTGCTATATCGTGGAGTAGTAAGAAACAAACATGTATAGCCCTATCAACAATGGAAACTGAATTTGTTGCACTTTCAACAACAGTACAAGAGGGTGTATGGCTTAGAAGATTCTTGGATCATTTAGGTGTAATTAAGAATGCTGCAAGCTCAGTATTGATTAATTGTGATAGCCAAGCAACAATAGCTTACACCAAAGATCCTAAATTTCATTGTAAGACCAAACACATAGATACTAAGTATAATTACGTGAAGGACCTGGTAGCACAAAAAGAAGTTAATGTGCAATACATATCTATGCAAAGGATGGTAGAAGATCCTATGATGAAACCTATTCCTAGAGACGTATTCAATAACCATGTAAAAACTCTAGGATTGCGTAGAACTTGATGTACTATATTTATTTCCCAATTTGATGCCCACATTTGTTGAACATTTATGCATATATAAATATATATTTAATGTTTTGTACATTATCTTTATTAAAAAGTATGCCGGACAGATCTTAGATTAGCCTACTCACACGGGTAATCGCCTCTATTTTCTGTGTGTAAAATAGAGATGAAACTATTTTAAGCTAAATTATCTAAGTGATAATTAAGAGCTCGGGCTTGAAATATGATGGTCGCCTTAACTAAATATTAAGATGAGGATATATTATTTATTATATCCGAAGGTGAAAATAACTCACAATTTCACTTTATCTGTCTTATGCTAGATGAGAGTTCTGTTGATTTATAACAAAGTAGATTTGTGAACTCAGGTTAGACATTGAAAATGTCTGAACCACCATCTGTACAGTATTTAAATATGAAGGCATACACCTCCATGGGAAAAGGAGAAAAAATACTGTAATATGTATTTCATGCTACGTATGCATTAGACATACGACAAAAAGATATGGCTAAATTTATGATCTCATTATTTAAGTCGTGTGAGACTCTGAGGTTAAAAACACCACATTATAGTACCCTTAAGACTCTTACATTGTTTTCAAGATTGTGTTTGATGTTTGCTATTTTAGGATGTTGCCAATGGTCATGAACGATTCGATCGGATGGAACATTCTTAGAAAAGCGAATTAAACACAGATTAAGATATCTAAGTAAAGAAGAAGATCAATTTGAGATATCTGTCACATTGACTTATATTCACTGGTCGACCAATTATGACTATATTATGGTTAGTCATAGTTGTGAATACAATGAACAAACAAAGTTTAAAATGAGATCAAGAGAGTTGTGAATGTGACTGATTGGTCTAGGGTACAGCATACATGATTTACTCAAAGTCCCATTGTGAGCTGTTATATACTCCTAACAGATATATAGCAACGAGCTCTGTGAGTATGCTGGTCGCACGGATTGTTTGCCTGTATGAACTGCAGAGTAGAAAACTTGACCCATCATGGGCGAGTGGAAGATGAAGGAATGGATGACTGGGCCGTCCAAGATGGGTCAAGCCCAGCCCCATGCATGAATGCAGTATATATATAATCTGTAAACACAAAACATTTAAGAGATAGCATTTGGTTGAGAAAAAATTCCTAAATCTTTCTCTCACTCTTGCTCTTTGATTCTCTTCACGTATTTGGGACTCAAACTCTGTTTTTAGGCATTCAATCTGTGGATTCACGGGTATGTTCTCTTGTAATATACTTCACATGATCAGTATATCTATTTTGATCCATATATAGGACTATTTACATGAAATGATGATTATATGAGTTATAATCTACAGCTTCAATACCTACAATTTCTTGTATGTCAATACCTTCTATTTTTGTACAAGCTGAGTTTCTAATTGATACTCAACATAAGCTTCTAGTTTTTTTCTAGATAAATAGGTAACAAGCTTTTACAAAACACAAAAAAACTGGTATTTTGGTAAGTTTATTGTATTTTTTAGGACCAAAAAAAGCACCAATTACTCTGCAGTTGCATTTAGTGCAAGGAACCTCCCTTTGACTAGTCATGCTGATGATGTTCATGGCAAAGATTTACTTGAAATAGGGTAATTGCTGGGTGGTTTTAACAGTATCTCATTATATGCCAATTTAGCATCTTTCTTACTGTTGGGTTTATTCTTTTTAAATTACCAAGTCATTTTTCACCCTTTTAGTTTTCCTCCGGAATATATGACTCTGTTAGGCAGTTAAAAAACCAGTGAAAGTTGAAAGTTAATGGTTCAGCTTGTATTTGTGCCTAAACCGGTGTAGCTTTATTATATTTGAAAGTCATGTATCAATCACAACAATTATTCAAATTAGTTAATCTGATATGCACTATATACATTTCCTATTTGTACATATTTGCCAGCAGTGATTTGTTCTTAAAATTGTTTGAAAATATGAGAAAAAAGTTGCCAAGATATGGATATATTTATTGCTATTTGAATCAATTCTTGTCCCATTGGCAAAAAATATTTATGTGACGTTTGATAAGTAAGAATGATGATTTCATTCAACGTCTATTATACGAAATAAGATATTCTTATATTTGTTTGTAAAAAAAATTTAGAATGGTGATTCTATTCCATGCCTCATTCAATAAAATCAGGAATTGAACATGAAATTCATTCCCTCTTAAAGAAGTATGATTAGTATTCCATGATCCATGGAATAGGATAAAATTATTTATTTTTAATATACCTTTAAAAATTTTATAAAATTACACTTATTGTCTTTCTTTTTTTTTATAATAAAATATTCTCTTTTTATATTTTATTTTTTGATAAAATTTTTTTAAGTCAAATTTAATATATTTGATTACTTATCAAACTTGATAATATTTTATTTTATTAATATAATTTTTAATTTTAATGTAAGTAATCTTTTTTTATTTTAAAAATATATTTATATATAAAAATAAATATGAAGTATTTATTTAAATTATAATATTATTTTTTTTTAAAAAATAATAATATTTATTTTAATTAAATTATAAAAAAAATAAAATTAAATATTATTATTAATGTTTAAAAAAAATTTCAGATAAATCTCGTGCATTATGTGTATGTATGGCATATGTCTTTTTTTATTTTAATAAAATATTTTCTTTTTTTGTTTTCTACTTTGCGTGGGGTGTGAACATCTGCAGCAAAAGTCGTGCTTTCTATCAGTTCCAGGTTGACACCTCCCCCTTTTACTTCATATTTATCGTACTTGATTTGATGCCAATCAACTGACTTTTCATTGGTTTTATTTATTTTACTGTATACCACAGTGCACATCCGAAAAATGAAAAAAAAATAAATTATTTTTTTAATTATTTAAAAATTCACTTAATATTAATTTAATTTTTTTAAAAAATATGATATCAAATTAATCATTTAAAAATTTAAAATAATATTAAAATAGTCCTTTAAAAATATATAAAATTAAATTAGTTCTTAAAAAATTTAAAATGACATTAAAATAATTTTTTTAAAAGATCATTTTAAATAACTATTTTGATGTCACTTTAAATTTTTGTATGATTAACTTAATATTAAGTATGTTTAAAAAATTAAATTGATATCAAATATTTTTAAAAAATTAAATTGATATTCAATAAATCTTTAAGTGATCAAAATAATAGTTTAGTATAAAAAAATTATTTCTTAAGCATGTTAGTTTATAAGAATGACACCGAAAACTTAAGAATAACGGCACATAAAAGTAAAAAAATCATTTAAATTATCTCAATAAAATTCTGATAATAAATTATTTTAACTACAAAATAACTTAATTTAAATAGACATTAGATTTAAATTGTCTCATATTGTTTATGTTTACAAAGAAATAAAAAGAAGGAAAATTCATGCACATCTTTGTTACTGAGCTAGTTGGATGAAATTGTGTCCAAACCCATTCTTTCAAATCCTGATATTATCAATATAGCATATGATATGTTGTATCACGGATTGTAGCTAGTAATGTGCATATTCACAAATCCTAATGTTATATCATTGCAATAATAAGCATATATATATATATCATAATTATGAATTGACTCTCATCGTTAAAAAAGAAAAAATCAATTAGTAGAATCTAATTATTCAAACTACTATCGTAACTTTTATTATGGAATTTTTGTTTTATATTTTGAATAAATTACTCTAACATTTTTTTCTATTTATTTAATTTTTTACAAATCTCCATATATTTTCAAAACATAAACATACCCTTCTAAGTATAAAGTTTACGCATATTCTCTAAACACTTATATAAATCTCCTTTATATTTTAGAAATATGCTATATGTAATTTCCTCGAGAAAACATGCTTGTGTAGGTTTTGAAAATATATATAAGATTTTTATTAAAAAATAGATAAATAAAAAGGACATTAAATAATTTACTCATATTTTTTAAGATTTCTGACTCGTGAGTCCTATTATAGAATTGTGAAAAGATTACCTCCATATTGTAGAACTAATTTGATTTTATGTTAAGAATGTCAACTACAGAGGTTATATACATACTGAACCTTCAAGATTAGTTTGGTAAAAAAGTAAATATGAGAATAAATTTTCATAAGATGAGTATTTTATATTATTTTTTATTATATATAAAACTCATCTCATAAAAATTTATTTTATATCAATTGATTTAGAGAAAATATGCTATGATAGGGTGTCACATAAGTCCTAGCCTGTTGAAAACTTTAGAGAAGAAATGCGTTCATATTTCATATATTTGAGCTAGAAACGACATGTATGTCAGAGATATATATTGCTTATATTTTGCAGATGATATAATTTTAATTGATGAATCAAGAGGATTAAATTATAAACTTGAGTTGTGGAGGGACGTTTTAAAATTAAAAGATTTTCAGTTAAGTAGAGGTAAGATGAAATATATAAAATGCTAATACATAGGTTATCAACGTTTTGAAGGTAAAAAATTAAATTGAAAATAGAATCATGCCACAAGTTAAATGGCTTAAATATCTTGAATTCATCTTATAAAATGATGGTGAGTTTGATGTGGATGTTATACATATAATTCAAGTTTGGTAAAAAAAAATTGAAAAATGCTTCAAACATAATTAATAATCACAAAGTGCCTATGATATTCCAAAGAAAATTATACAGAACAAATAAAACACCAATGATGCGGGAACCAATAAGCTCACATTATATAATATATTGTAATACAGTTTTTAGAATGGGGAATATCTCGAAATATAGCAAAGTAGGAATCAAGCTTGAAAATTTTAAAGTAGATCATGGCATTTTACCACTAAGCCATTTGTATTTTCATATTATATAATGTAAGATATATTTAGTTTGGATTTGTTTTATGCATTATGAATCGATGTGGTCATATTAGCTTTATACCACTAACTGTATCTTTTACTTATATACTTAAGTATGCCTATTATTATTATTTTTACATAATTTCATGTATTTATATAGAATGTGTAGGTATATGCAAAACTCCAATTCAAACCCAAAACCATGAAACTCTTTGCTTATCAGTTCACAAGAATCAATTTTTAAAACTTTGAACTATAGAGCCGGCAGTGGCAATGAAAACAGTCATATGAAAAATGTTAAATATGAAAAAGCACTATGGAAAAAACAATTGGAGTACATATATAGATTTGGTAAAGGAAAATGCTAATGTAACTTTATTTAAATTCAAATGTGAATATTCTTTTTTACAATAACAACATAAAATTCTTATAAATAAACAAAATCTTTTATCATTAATTTATCGTCAATATTTTTAAATTTATAAAATTTAGACCATTAAATTTAGTTTATTTGTGAACACAAACTTTTTGTCTCTCTTTTGTATTTTCAATTTTGCTTCTTTAATGAAATATTAACAGCTCAAGAAAAAATATACCTCCTTTTTAGAAGGCAGTAAATACACTTTTTTATGTTTTCTAAAAATAATATATTAAATTAATAAAAACATAACATATGTTATCTGATACAAAAAATAAATATATATTTTCAGATTAAATTTTACCATAACTTTAAGAAAACCTTACCAGTAATGTCTTCAAATTTTAGAGTAATCATTTTAGAAAGATCTTTATTTAACTATTATTTTTGACTGAAAAGGTTAATTTTATTATAATATTTATAGAAATACGTTGATTATAGTTAAAAAAATTAAAAATTTTAATATTATAAAATAAAGTTTAAATGATTAAAAGCAATACTTTTAAATTATATAAAAAAAATAATGTTTTATCTTCAATCATACATTTTAAGTTTTTAATATATCAAAGATTAAAATAAATAATTAATTCTCATAATGTTATTTAATTTAGATTTTAATCTTTATAATTTTTTTTATGTTAATTCTTATAATTACACTCATCTAGATTTCAATTTCTATTATTAAGATATTAATTTTTATATTTTTTATTTAATTTTTAATTCTTATAATTTTTATTTATTAAAGTATTATTTTTTTTATAATAAATTAATTTATATAATTTTTAATTATTAAAATATTAATTTTTAAAATATTAAAATCTAAGTTAATAAAATTATAGAAGTTAATATTTAAAAAAATTATAAAAATTAAAATATAAATTAAATAAAATTATAAAGAATAATTATCTATTTTTAACCTATATTAAATTTGTTATTTCACTTGTAGCATGTTTGCAGCAAAGGTGGGAAGCACGAAACGCGCGTTTGACGTGAAATACTTGTCTCAAAAGTTGTGTCATTATTTTTGTAAGATAAAAGTACATCTTATTTAAAATTAAAATTTTTGTTAAAATAAAATTTTGTTATTTCTGTATTAAAATAAAAAATTAATTAATAAAGTTTTAATATTTTTAATTTTATATTTTTTTATAATCTTTATTTTATTTTTTATTACATTTTAATTTATTTTTTTTATAATTATATATTTAAAAATAATTTTAATTAATATTATTTAAATAATATTTATTTTATTAAAATTAATTTTTAAATAAAATTTTTTAAATATATTACTTCAAACATATTTTAAATTTATAAAATTTAATCTATACGTCCACTTACTTGTCAAAGACAAATTAGTACAGAAGATCCGTTTCCGGCCGCACGGAGTCCAAATGTCAAGTGCCGAGTCGCTCTTAAGTACACGCAAAGGAACAGACCATTTCTGTACCAAAATTAAGAAATAAACGCACAGAGCATTTGCTTTCCCCATCTGTCCCTCTCTCCGTCTCTGTACACACCAGAACTCATCACAAATACTGAAATACACCAACTCTTTGCATCTTCAATTTGCAGCAAAAAAAGAAAAAAGAAAAAAACTCTGTGCATCTTCAACAGTAAGCTCAACACACTCCCAAGCTAAGCTCCATTCTTCCAAGCTTGGCTCAATGTTGATTCTGAAAGGAGGGTCCAGGCCACCCTGGGTGGGACTTGGAGCTGCTGTCTGGGTTCAGATTGTTGCAGGAAATGGCTACACCTTCCCTCTCTACTCCCACTCTCTCAAATCCGTTCTGGGTTTCAACCAGCGCCAGGTTACCCTGCTTGGTGTCGCCAACGATATTGGCGAGAATGTTGGCCTGCTTCCCGGTCTTGCCTGCAACAAGTTCCCTCCTTGGGTCATCCTTTCGGTCGGTGCTCTTGCCTCTTTCCTCGGTTACGGTGTTCTGTGGCTCGCTATCAGTGAAACTGTTGTGTCGCTTCCTTACTTGGTGGTTAGTTCATTTCTTCCACTCTTTTCTCTTTGATACAAATTCCTAGTTGGATTGGCTCAAGGGTACTTTGTTCCATGGCCTTTCTATTTGATTCATAATCAATCAGTGCGATCTAGTTTTAATAAACTTTGATTAAGCTTGCTTATGCACTTCAACTGTTTATATGCTTTTTTGTCTTGTCTTTTTCTCTTCTTTGAACTGTCAGTTGTCTGAACTGAATCTGATTATAAGCGAAGAAAGTGCAACCCATTTTTTAATGTCTCTTGATTGTTGATGTGAATTTTCTATTCGAACTTTTCTTAGAGCAAAATTCATCAATTTCTTTTTTTAGAAAATAGATTTGTGGCGTATTTAAATCGGTGACTTGAGTTAAATCTAGTCCATTGGTTGCTGGATATGTTTTGAGAATGTGTTCACCCTTCTCAAAGACAACTTGATCTGACAACAAAAACCACCGTACAACATTATCTGATGTTTTATGGATCAGAAGGAAGTCGAAGGAGACAAGCCTAGCGAGTTTGTAGGAACGGGACATGTTATATTAGTGAGTAATCGTAGTATCAAATTTGTCAGAAACGGAGAATCCTCTTTTTTGATTCCTTGATCCATAGTTATCATGATATCAAATTATGGAAATTTTTAGATTAATTCAATCATTGCCATAAGTAGTAAACTGTTTGTTAAGCACTGTCCTGTTTCATCTCTTCTTCAGCCTTTTAATTCTCTTACAAGAACAGATTTTGATAGTTCTAACACTTGGATTGAGGAAATCAAATTTTCAACTTTACTCTTTTTGGCTTCCCCTGCCTCAACCATTGATCACCCCTACTGAGCATGCTACGATTCCTTTTTCTCTCCATATCTAATCTTCAACTTATGCTGATTCTCGAGAGAAGCTCAAAGCTCTATCAAAATGTATATACGCCCACATACAGAGTTTCACCCACATGAATTAGTCTTCTTTGGCCCCTGTACTCAAAACAAGAAAGAAAGAAAGAAAGAAAACTGGGTGGGGTGTAGTGGTGGAAGAATTTCATAAACATTTTCCTTTTGGCATATGAACCAGTGAAGAGTTCAATGTTGCATTTCAGATCCAATATAATTTGATTGAATAGCCTAATTGTTATTTTTTCTTGTATCTTGTTGCAGCTATGGCTTGCCCTCGCTGTTGCTACCAACAGTAGTGCGTGGTTAACCACTTCTGTTCTTGTAACCAACATGAGAAATTTCCCTGCTAGTAGAGGCACAGTTGCAGGAGTCCTGAAAGGTTATGGAGGTCTTAGTGGTGCAGTTTTTACTGAAATTTACAGCATACTGCTTCATAACTCTTCTCCTAATTTCCTGCTATTCCTTGCTGTTGGTATTCCTGCTATATGCTTCAGTATGATGTTTCTTGTTAGGCCTTGTACCCCAGCTTCTGGTGACGACCCTGCAGAAAATGGCCATTTTCTTTTTATCCAAGGTTCTAGTGTGGTCCTGGGTTTATATCTTCTTGCAACTACAATATTTGGTAACGTTCTTCCATTAAGTGGTACAGTTTCCTATATTTTGGTGGTTGTGATGATTCTTCTTCTCATTGCTCCGCTTGCTATCCCTATAAAGATGACACTGTGGCCTAGGAAAGCTTCCAATTCAGAGACACCCGAGCAACAAGTTGGATCTTCAGACTGTCTCATTCAAGGCAATGATGATAAAACAGAACCCCTGCTAGCATCTTCTTCAGCGGGAACCCTTGGAAGTTTTTATGATATGGATGAGTCATCTGAGGTGGCTATGCTTCTTGCTTTGGGTGAGGGAGCAGTAAGGAAGAAAAGAAGGCCGAAACGAGGGGAAGATTTTAAATTTACTGAGGCTGTAGTAAAGGCTGATTTCTGGCTACTATTTTTTGTTTTCTTTGTTGGTGTTGGCACTGGGGTTACTGTTCTCAATAATCTAGCTCAAATAGGTATTGCACAAGGTGTTGAGGATACCACCATCTTACTGTCACTTTTCAGCTTCTGCAATTTTGTAGGTCGGCTTGGTGGAGGAGTTTTTTCAGAACATTTTGTCAGGTCAGTGACATCTATTTATGCTGAGTAAATTTAAGATGTATTCTTAAGCTCATATCAGTTACAATCTGAAGAGATCAGACTGATAGACATACATAAAAGCTATTGACTATCATCCCTAGCTGAACATGGCTTTAGAGCATTACATGAAGTTGATAAAAGAATAAACTTTTCCTATTTTTCTGAACCTTGTTAATAAGGATCTTTTTGAAACTATAAATCAACTTCTTAACCCACAATGAACTGGTTGCAAACACACACAACTGTTTAGTCTGTACTCTGTAGTAGAATTGAATGTCAGTAGTGTAATGGTGTGCCAAGGATTTGCCATCTTTCTCTGCATTTAATAAATCCAACTGTTATGGACTAAATTTAGCTGACATTTCCTTGAGGTGGAGGACCTGCAATACAAAAGAAAGAGACTCCAACGCTCAAGTCAAAATGTGGTTAACTCAGAATAGAGTAATAAATTAGTAGATATTGATTGTAAATTGATTTATCATACTTGGGGGGCTAGGTCCCCAGTTATAAGCTAGAGAGAGGTCCCTTGATAACCTTCTCTTGTAGATAGGTCTTCTAATAGAATTCAAACTCATATTTGATAAATATAATTTTTGGTAGTTAACTACTTACTAGTTTTGATAAAGAAAGATGTTGTTGGAGTCTTTCTGGGTGTTGATCTGCATAATTGGACTAGCCAATTGAGCCTAAAATATTTGTACAGTACACCAACATATTTTAATCATTTTGAATAACCACATGCTACTTTTGACAATTTGCAGGACAAAAACGATCCCGCGGACAGTTTGGATGACATGCACGCAGATAATTATGGTCATTGTCTACCTTCTGTTTGCCTATGCAGTCAATGAAACCCTCTATCCTGCAATTGCATTTCTTGGCATCTGCTATGGCGTGCAATTTTCCATAATGATCCCCACTGTTTCCGAGCTTTTCGGTTTGAAGCACTTCGGCATATTGAGCAACTTCATGTCCTTGGGAAATCCCCTAGGTGCATCCCTTTTCTCAGCTCTGTTAGCAGGGTACATATATGATAACGAGGCAGCAAAGCAGCATGGCATAGGCCTCACTGATTCAAGTGCTTCCTGCCTGGGTCCAAATTGCTTTAAGCTCACCTTCTTGGTTCTGGCTGGTGTCTCTGCTGCTGGCAGCATCTCGAGCGTTATCCTGAGTATGAGAATTAAGCCCGTTTACCAAATGCTTTATGCTGGGGGTTCTTTCAGGCTGCCTCAAACGTCCTCAAGTCACTAAAAAACAGTAGTAAAGTTGAACAATGAATAAAGCAGGGCACTCCTTAGTTCTGTTCTATACCTGTTGTGCTAGTGTTCCTGGTCTGCCATTGCTGCCATATGCATATATAGCATAGTTGAGCATCAATCTATTAGAGGACCACAAATTTTGGCTCCACCACATGTGATCCTACCTGTTTAGTATGATGCAGTTCAAAATTTTGGTATTTCACATGTGTAATACTTGTTTTAGCATGCGTGTTAGGCTGAAAGATGGTATTGGCTACTGAGAATTGAGAATGAGAAATAATCTCTATATGTAAGGATATTAGCGAGTTGATGTATCAGATACTTGGAGCAATCACATATTTTAATATGATGATACAACGACTGAGCTTCAGATGTGTGTATTGGCTATTGATGTGAGATTTTAAACTTAATTTTCTGTGAGTGATTTTGGGATATGTATTTCTTGGATTTTTTGGGTCAAATTCCAAATGATCCCAACTTTGACCTTTTCGCAGATAGGTTTTATGCTTTTAATTTTGACAATTATTTCATTTAAATTTTAAACAGGTGACAAATAACTTGCATGGTTTCAAATAGTTCTTGTGGTTAATCGTCAAAATTGAAGCAACGGGGGTAATTTGTCATACACCGAAAGTTTAAGCCGGTTATTTGTTAAAATTGAAATCATATATTTTATTTATCGCATATTGATTGTTTAAGCAAGCTAATTGTCAAAATTAAAATCACAAAGGATTTTATTGTCAAACAGGCAGTTAATTTGTAATTTAACTAATTTTATGTTTCATTGGTGGCCAAATTTTTGTTCATTATTCTAATGAGAATGAACTATCATCATTTATTATCTGGCCACCAACTATAAATCTTTGTAAACAATCTAAAATTGAAAAAAAAAAAAAAACAAAAGAGAGCACTTAAGAAAAGCGGAATTAAGCCTTTTTTTTTGTTGAGTCATAAGAAGCAGGAATTAAGCATTGCACTAAAGAAAGAAGAAGGAATCTTAAATATTATATTTATGACTGATAAATCCAGCCCTTTATTCCTCCTTTCTTATATTTACCAAAGAGTAATGTTACATAATTAAAAAAAATAAGTAAATTTTTTGACATAATTTAATTAAAATTAAAAAAATTATTAATTAAAATTAAGTGATAAAAACTATTCACTCATTTAAAAGTTAACAAACATATTAAATTATTATGATTAGATAATATTTTCCTTTTTCAAGTATACCACCAAACATAAGTAACCTTAACTTTATATTAAAATGATTTGGTGACCTCATAAATAGCGGAGTTATACTACTTGCCTTGGTTGTCAAACCCTTAGGCACGGTCTAAGCCAAGTGAAAAGTTGTTGAAACATAATGTACAAACAAGCGGATGGAGCACGTCAAACAAAAAAAAACCAGTGGACGGAGAAAACAAAACACATCACATGCTAGATGTTACTAATGTATAAAAAAACAAAAAAATGTCACTGTCACTCGTCCCCGAAGAGCACACCAAGAAAACAAACACAAAATAATCAAGTTGGTTTCAGATCTTGAAACAGTGCAGTCCACTGCGTATAATCGTCATCATAATCAGAATCAGCTGTTGCGTTGTGGTAAGGACTGCAACCCTCATCCCTTTCGTTTAAAGGCACAGTTAGCCATGGACTTCTATTATTTACCATAGCTCTTGCATCCAGAGGCCCAGATAGTCTTGGGCTCTTTGCTGTGCCCATGAACCTTCCATCCACTGGCCTACACATTACTGGGCTCCTATTTGTGCACATCATTCTCTCGTTGATCTTTCCATCAAGAGGCCCAGACAGCTTCAGGACCCTGCCGGTGACCATTTTCTCATGCATTAGGCCATCCAAGGGCCCTGAGAGTGCAATGGTCCTGCTTCTGTGCATGGCCTTCTCTCCCCCGAGTTCCTCGTTCCCCTGCTTCCTCACCATTGCTCCTCTCCACTTCCCCTGGTACCAGATTGGCTCCGGTGGCGGTGGCAGTGGCAACGCCTTCGCCTCTTCTTGACGAAAGACCAGCTTGCTCACGCACTTCCTGAGGCACTTCTTGATGACCCCAGAAAGCTTCTTGGGACGCACTGCTCCGATACTGTCTTCCTTCTTCTTGGCGAGCTTGAGGATTTCTAGCCGGTGCTTGGCGATTGAGATGCCCATGCTCTGAAGGAACTCGTGGTTGAAGTGGGTGGCGTCTTCCAATCGGAGCTCGTTGCGGGCGAAGGCGAGGCCGTACTGGTAGGTCAGGGAGGGGTCGAGAGTGGTTCTGGACAGCCAGGAGAACCAGTCCATGGCTGATGGGGTGGCAGTATATGCTGAGGTTTGAGGTTGGGATTGGGATTTATAAGGTGGTGGAGAAGGAGGTGGAGACTTGACTTACTTGAGAGCCAGGGTGTGAATGTGCTGGGTAAATGGTTATTTATTTTGGTTTTTGAGACCGGTGGCACTTTTTGCTTATTTATTTGTTGATTTGTTTTTTTTCCCCTTTTAATGGAATTTGGGCACTGGTTGAGTGACAACGGCCAATAATATGCGGAGATTTTTGACATTTTCGGAAGGATAGCTCACGGGTATGGATAATGCAGCTTATGAGAATATAATATCAGCTAAATAGGAATTGGATGTTTGAATTATTTTTTGTCATTATAACAATTCCTGGAAGAAATATATATTAATAACGACCACTTAGCAGTATTAAGTAAACATGAATTGAGATCAAAATCTGCGCCAGGATTTTTTTTTTTTTTGACTTGGAAACGCCAGGGTTTTTGATGCTTACGTTATCAACCAAATCACTGAAAAAATTAAATTAAAAAATTGAAAACTGAATTATTAAATTTTATTTAATTATTTTTTTATAAAAATTAATTGATTCGATTAAGTTTTTATTTTTAAAATTAAATCAAACTGAACTCATATAATTATATATATAATTTATATATTTATAAATGATTATTTTTAATTTATTATTATTTGTATAAAAATATTTAAGTTAATTTGTTGTTAATATTTATTTGATGCTGTTTATATTAAAAATTTTAGGTTAATTTATTATTAATGGAAGTATGAAAAAAAAAATTTTGATATAAATTTTTTAAAAAATAAAGTGTTCGGCCAAAAATTAATTAAATCAAAATGATTAAAAATTATTTGATTAGATTCATTTAATTTTTTATTTAAAATAAAATTAATTCATTTTTAATATAAAAATAAATTAATTTAATTCGAATACATTTTATCTTTTAAAAAAAATCAAATCAAATCGTGAGGACTTCTATGCTCCACCTTGTTAGATTGCAACAGTGGGTGGCTAATTTGGGAGTGAAATGGGCAGAGGCATCAGTGGCCCAAGTAAAAGGAAGTAGCTAGGGCAAATCAATTTGGTCACCTACTGCCCACTTTGCCGATCATAAGCAAGCAAAAGTCCAATATGACCGACCTTTGAATGGTCAAGCTACTAATTTGTACCTACTTACTTGCCCACTTAAATTTAATTATGACAAATTGACAATGCATGCAAGAAAATAAGAGATACACCAGAACCATGTAAATCACTTAGAATAACCAACTGTTTTGTCAAACACACCATCTCGGTGGGGCAATTCTCATAATATATTGGTGAATGATGAGAGAAGATGGTAGTAAAACTGTAATAGTAAATCATTGGCATCATCTTCATTTCATTTCAGCAGCCAAAAGAGAAGTGCACGCCTCACACTGTCACTCAAAGGATACAAACTAAGGCATGCTTTTGCCCCCATGAGATTGGATACTGGACCATATTGTTAGTGGCCCAGGCCCACTAGGAAGGGTTACCTGCTGAAGCCCAAAACTAGCCGGTGACTGGTTGGTAAGGGACCCCAGAATGACCCGACCAACCTTTATTTGAAGTCTATAAATAATGTATCTTTTTAAAATTAAACAAATCTATTGTAAGAAAGTCATCTATTATCCTAAGATTGGCCAATCAAATAACAAAATGAACAAGGTAATCATGAGCTAAAAAGGAGTTAGGCGACACTATCTTAGAGATAATAAGGTAAAATAGAAGGGGATAATATTCTTTCTTTACTTTTTAATATATTCATCTTCTTGTTCCATCACTTATTGGATTATTAGAGTGCTTTTGTAGGTACCTATCATTACGGTAGATAGTCAACCTCTAAGCATTTGGATGAAACTGGACAATTAAGATCCACCATGTTAGAGTAGAGACTGGAATAAGTTGCTAAATTTAATGTATCTACCAAAAATAAAAAAAATTTAATGTTCTGCATGGAGAACTTTTAATTGAAAAGTTGTTTTTTGTGTAAATTAAGCAAAACTAAATATGTGTACTATCTTCTTACAAAATATGATTAAGAAAATTTAAATTTGATTAATTGTAAGTATACGTTTTTTTGTTATGAATAAATGAAAAACTGACACATCATTATACAAATTTAAAATTTGCACTTGGAATAAAAGCATTACTTTTAGATGAGTAGTATCATACAGTTTAGTAATTGTTCATTCAAAATTCAAGTTTTTTCAGGTGACTCCCTATCACTATTCTAATGCCCTTCATCTACCTAAACGCTGTCTCCTTTGATTTCCTTCAAGGCCGTAGCCTTGGTTGGTCTAAGATTCTGCTGCAAACTTTATGCCTTGGCAGGAGTTGATAGAAAACTAGGTATCACAGTGGGGGCATCCAACTGATATCATGTGAGATAGTAATTGTGAATTGATTGTTTGGGCCAAAATTAGGTACTAGTTCCTTAACGCTGACCTCCCTTCCCTCTATTCTCCAACAAACATTTATAAGGGTGTTCATAATTGAATTAAATTATTTAAATCAGAAAAAATTGAATCCAAAAATAAAAAAATCAAAATTTTTTATTTTATTTAATTCTTTTTTTCTTGAAAACTGATTGGATCGATTTAGTTTTTGGTTATTATTTATATAATCAAATCAAACCAAACTAAACTCATATAATTATATGTATCATTTAATAATTCCCATACTTATAGATGATAAAATTTTAAATTATAGTTCTTTTTATAAAAATGTTTAAACTAATTTTTTGTTTATATTTTGGATCGTGAAAATAAAAAAATAAAGTTTGGTATGAATTTTTTTTAAAAAAATATTTATCAAAAACTAATTGAACTAAACTAAATCAAATTATTTGTGACTGATCGATTTTTAATATAATAAAATCAATTAATTTGATGCGAATGACTTTTTTTTTAAATTAAATCAAATCAAATCGTAAATAGTTATTCATTTGTTCATTTCTAAACAAAGAAAAAAAATCATATACATTTTCTTTCTAATTTTGTTTCATTTTCTTTACTCTATGTCTCTATCTATGTACAGAGTGGGGTGACTTGATTCTGAAATGAAATCATAACCATTAACTACCAACTAACTTATAATTTGAGTCAAAGGATTCAGTCCACACATTTCCCGCTCAATCCGTACTACACAAACCACAAGTGGGTCAATGCCGTATAACATCAACACTCTGGTTCTGTCTTCCCTCTCCAACGCTTTCTCTCCTTGCAACCTCAAATTCCTAATCCTACCTAGTTGACACTGCCACTCTCTCCCGTTTCAGAATCTCAACCTTAGCATGTTTTCTTGGGCATCTCTCAGAAGATTCCGACAGTCTCTCCACCGATTTGCCACCATTCAACGGCAAAAAACCACCACCTCATCATCACCATCATCATCATCGTTGTCATCTTCTTCTTCTTCTTCATCTTCTTTATATAGCTCCTTTGGTGGGTCAGGATATGGTGACAAGAGGGGCAGAGACCCACCTGACTTGGATTCATTTCTGAGATCAATCTCTTCTGCGGTTGTGGTTATTGGGTCCACCTTAGGCTTCTGGTATTGGTCGTCTTTATCTTCTTCGGGTGCCAGTTCTCTTCAGTCTTTCGCTGAGTATGCAAGTGAAGATCAGCTCCAACAACAGTATGACAAGAAACCCAAGTTCCTGTTCAAGGGTAACCCACCTTTTGCCTCATGGTTTATGTTGCGTGTAGTCTGCATTTCTATCATGGGTTTCTCTTGATGCAGCCAGAACCTGTGGATCAAACTCTAATACAGTTTATCAAATATTTGATATTTTGTATGTTGAATCTATATTCTGAATAAATTTTATTCTCTTGAATTGCTGAAGTCACATTGATCTTGTGCCTTCGGTAATTACAAATTGGTGTTTCTATGATTTCAATTTGCAATGCCGAATGTTTCCGTCCTTAGATTAGACTCCCTAAATTAGCCTTTAATTCATAGGTACCATGGAAGAATAGACGTGCATGTTTTATTAGGATTGAACAAAACAAAAATTTGCATTCAAGAAATGGATAGAATATGGATATAAGATTGTCACAGTTCATAAATTATTTTCTCTGGGGCAACTACTTAGATTTTTGGTGTTTCTCTTTTGCTGCAGATGACTATAGAAGAAGAGTATTCTTCAATTATGAAAAACGTATTCGCTTGCAGAGTCCCCCCGAAAAGGTATATCTAATCATCTTCTGTTAGTTTAAATGGACCAACCGTTCTGTTCTCTATTCTATATGCTTAGCAACCAGCACTTGCCTTATGATTTTGTTACCAATGGATTATGAAATGTTCATTTTCTGAAATTCTGGTACCATGTTTTACTCCAGGTTTTCGAGTATTTTGCAACTGTTCGAACCCCTGGTGGTGAGGTTTTTATGACACCTGCTGATTTGATGCGTGCTGTTGTTCCTGTCTTCCCTCCTTCTGAATCAAATCGTGTTAGAGAGGGTTTTCTAAGAGGGGAGCAGGTTCCTGGCGAGTTGCAGTGTGCTCCTTCGGAATTTTTTATGCTTTTTGATACTAACAATGATGGACTCATTTCTTTTGCTGAGTGAGTATTTATTGTCCTTTTTATTTGCTTGAAACTTGTCTTTCATGGCATATTCTTTTTTTTTTTTTGTAAGAACTATATTGGCTCAGAGTTCAAGTGCAACATAATCTGGATAACAAAACCTTTTCTTTCCTTACACCAGGTACATCTTTTTAGTTACTCTCCTCAGCATACCAGAGTCCAGCTTTACAGTGGCATTTAAAATGTTTGATCTTGACAACAATGGGTAGGTACCCTCTCCTTTCCTTACAGAAAAAATCATAAGCTATATTTACAAATTACAATAAGCTTTGGCATTCAATTTCGTTGATGGTATCTGCAATGAGCTTCAGTCTATTGTATTGTCACTACCAGTGATCCTTATATATATACATATATAGTCCGTGATTCAATTATGCATGTTTTCCAATGATGAAAGGATTTTCTTCACTAATCCAAATGAAGAAATGAAATGTAAACATGTATCTTTTGGCTACGTCACTCTACAGTGTGTTTTCAAGTGGTCACACTATAGTAACTGAATCATTGTTTTGTAGTAGTTGTCTAAAAATATTATGTTATGAACTATGTATAACACTTGGCACTTGACAAGATGAGTGTGTAAGGGACTTGAGAGTTGAGACTTCGATTAAACTAGGCATGGAGAATGTCAAATATAGACGAGATTCAGTCAAAATTTCGAAGGGATTGTAGAAAATAGATTAGAATTATTAGGAATGAGGTAATTTTGTCTGTATAAGACTTTGAATTTTTGTTTCTGTTTTTTTTTTTATTATGTCTGTCCATGAGTTTGCTGCTCCTCATCAACTTGTTTTTTGTTATTTGACAAATCTTGTCAATCTGAATTTTCTAAAATATAGGGTCTGTCAACAGGGAAATAGACAGGGAAGAATTCAAGAAAGTGATGGCATTGATGCGATCTCAAAACAGACAAGGGGCTAACCATAGAGATGGACGACGCCTTGGGGTTAAAGCTTCTGTAGAAAATGGGGCTCTCTTGGAGTATTTTTTTGGCAAAGATGGAAAGTCTTGTTTACAACATGACAGATTTGTTCAATTCTTAAGAGACCTACATGATGAGGTATGTGCCTCCCCTCTAGCCTCTCAATCTAGTGATTTTGCAGCACATGCTGCAACAAGATATGCCATGATGATGTGTTTTGACTTTTGAGCCAATTTATACTTTAAGATTTTATGTTGTGACTGAAACATATATTGGCATGCTGTCTGTGTTGAACTCTTGTAAGAACAAAGTCCCTATTAAAAATTGCACAATCAAGTAACAGCTCTGTAATTTCAACAGCATTCTGCTTCTACATCTGTGCGCAATAAAACTTTCACGTTCTACAATTGTCATTGCCTTGCCATTATATATTGCCTTTGAAATGCTTTCCGTTGTGTTTCTAACAAAATCACAACCATCTTGGTGGCAACCAGAACTTCACTGCTGAAAACTTTACTTAACTAGCACCTAAAGCTCTTGAAAGCAGTATGAATTTTTTTTATGCTTGAATATCTGTAACTAGGGACTAGGGCGCCTTAAAGATTTGCAAAGATCTTTTATGACTAAAAACTTCCATGTTAGAAAATAAATTTCAGTTCTCAAGTGCAATTTCTCTGCTCTAATAATGTAATTTGCAGATCTTGCGGTTAGAGTTTTCCCATTATGACTACAACCAAAGAGGAAGCATTTCAGCCAAAGATTTTGCATTGTCCTTGGTTGCATCTGCTGACATTAATCACATAAACAAACTATTGGATCGTGTTGATGAATTGAACAGTGACCGGCACCTAAGAGACATAAGAATTACATTCGAAGAGTTCGAAGCTTTTGCAGAATTGCGCAAGAAGTTGCAATCCTTCTCTCTGGCCATATTCAGCTATGGAAAAGTTAATGGGGTGCTGACAAAACCTGATTTCCAGAGAGCAGCATCACAAGTACTTATCCCTCCCTGTGCCAGAAAAATAATATGTGCAGTCAGCTACTAACCATTTTCTAATGCATGATTTACATCTTATGGCGTTGTATGATTCATGCAGGTATGTGGCATCTCTATTACAGATGAAGTGGTTGACATAATTTTTCATGTGTTTGATGCTAACCGAGATGGGAACTTAAGTGTAAACGAGTTTGTGAGAGTTATACAAAGAAGAGAAAAGAATTCACAGCGTGTAGGCTTGGGGGGTTTTATATCTTGCTTGTTGAACTGTGCAACTAACTGTTCGTCAGCTAAGCTTCACTTTTGATGGAGTATATTAGCAGACCTTGAAGGGCCTTCAAGTCACACAAGTATCCTTATTCATCTTTACGTGAAATCATAGGAAGGGTGAGATTCTCTTAGGATATGTTCGGATTAGAAGAAAATAGACGGAAAGAATGAAAATGGAATGCTTGTTATAAAATTTTAAGTTTAAAATGTCTAAAATAAGTCTTTTCCTTTCTTCTTATTTCTTTTATTCTCCTCAATCCAAACATAGTCTTAGGAAAGTGATTTTTTTTCTGCAATATTTTATATCATTAGGGATTGTTTTTCTTACATATAGGGATTGCTGTTGCTAGTGGCTCTACACATAATGAATCTATACTAAATCAATTCTCATATAAAAATTCAAAATTGTATATTATATCACAAAAGTAATATGAAAATAACAACAAACTTTGTAGATCTAACACTCCTTTCTCCTGAAATGAATTGTAATTTTGGAACACATGAAGCATCTTTTAGGGGAACAGGCTGAGTAGAAGATTTGCTATATGACATTATTGTCTAACCATGAGAAGGCTGCTGTCAACTCAGAAATGTAGAATCTTCATCTTTTTTTGTTAATACTTGTACATACATGTCACTTAAGTATTCTTGCTATTCATAGTTTTTCTTTCTTTGCATTTTTTTTAACATATATGCCAGCTTCCTTAAATATTCTAGCTATTCATAGTTTTTCTTTTTTTGTTGTTTTATTTTATTTGACAATCTCACTCAGACTGTAAAGGGTGGTGTTATAAAGAGATCGTGCTCTTCACTATTGGATATTTTTGTCCTGAAAATGCATGTTTTACGTATTGTGTCTTACATTAACAACTCACAATTGCAATTGTATTTTAAATAAATAACACTGGTCTATCTTTTTATTAAAGGATGTTGGTGCGTTGGATTGAGTTTGGAGTACATTTGGACTCAACTTAATTACAAAAGCATTGGGTACTGGTTGGACTCCAGGAGTGAATTATGCTCCAGGTTTTTTTTTTTTTTCTTAAGTGGAACAATGTGATGTCAAAATATGAAATCTAAACACAGCTAGAAGTATTTTCAACAATGGAGTATATGTAATAGCAATTCATTGCTATTAAATTTGGTCACATAATTTATGATAAGATATAATATTTAATTATGTTCTTTATAAATTACTTATCAGTAAATTGTTCCAACTTATGGGTAATAAAAGTGGAAGACTCAACAAATTTTTTGAATTTGTTCTATCAGTCTTTTAACGGAGTGAATTGTTAAGTTTACTGTATTAAGTGATGAGTTTTTGTTAATGCTTCGAAAATAATAATGGTGGTATATATTTGTTTTAAATTATGGAGTAAGTGTGTAAGAGATTTTGCTCTCCCACCTGGTATTTCTTTTGTTAAGCCTTTTTGATATTGTAAATTTCTCTCACACTGAAAAATTTAGAAACCATGATTTGATAATGTCCATGACATATTAAGTAGTAATTTCAATAAAAATTTTCAGGAAATTAAACACTGAAAATTTTATAAACTTATATAAGATTCTAGAAGCAAACAATGTCAAAAGCATTTATGATGACACAGTGTGTATTTAAATTAAATTTTATAAATTAAATTTTAAATAAACTTAATTTAATAAATTTAATTTTAATTAAAAATGAGTCTGTGAAAGTGATTTATAATTATTAAAAAAATTATGTTTAATATAAAAATAAAAAATAATTATTTAAATTAAATAAATTTTTAAAATTAAAATTACATTTAAAATATAATATAAATGTTAAAACAAATAAAATATAAAATATATAAAAACTCATTTGAATTTTTTAAAATCCATTTGGTTATACAAACGTTCACTCAAACATACTGTAATGATTCATTTGATGGGTAATCAGGTTCAACTCCCAATATTAGCAAAACAGTAATTTTGTCTCTCAGCAAGAAGATCTATAACAATGAGCTACCACAGTGGATTCTCTCATCAGACGGTCTCTCTCTCTCTCTCTTCATGAGCTCACGGGTTTAGCTTTTGGTAAGAATGGAGGTACGTCCAAAGCTTCTCATCTAATCTCTTGGAACCCTCCGCCTCAGAATTTCGTTAACTCAACACAGATGGCAGTGTTTTCGGTGTTGAGCTTAACAACCCACCAATTTCATTTATCTTTAACAACCCACCAATCCCAGCTCTGCCTGGGTTACCGAAAGCACTGCCATCTGAGAAACCAAATCATGACAGTATTTTCCATGTCTGGCCTTCTCCTCCTTCTATAATGGATACTCTGCTTCTGGTCGATGCTATAAGCATTATGTTCGCTAGGAGTTAGCTTCCTTTTCTTGTGTCCTACTGCACCCAAAAAAAAAAAAAAGGCTCTCTGCAGGGCAATTGAAGGAGGTCTTATATAATTCAGTCCATACTTAATATTTTAAAGAAATGTGAAAAGATGTGTGTTTGGCTTTGAAAGTGTTCTCTTATTTATTTTTAGTTTTCTTTTTCTCATTTTTAGTTTTTCACATTTTAAGAAACATGTTTGGTTTAAAAAAGTTTAATACTGTTTTCATTTAATTTGCACCGTTCATTCATATTCCAAAATTAGATGCTGACTCAACCTCTTTTTAAGTACTTTCACATAGTTGCCCGTTCCCATACTCTGGGCCTCTCTAATTAAAATCAATTTATTTTACAATAAACTAATGAACAGAGTAGAGTGTAAAAGCCAACAAATACCCAATAGCAGGTGATGGATTACCCATCAAATTAGAGGAGCATGTCCCAAATCAACAATTGGGTTCACCTACTCCCTCAAGGTGCGGAGTGTATGGAAATAGGAGGTGGTGTTGTTTTCATACCGAGAAGCAAGAAAGGTGACAATGGAGGATGCAATGGAAGGAGAGTGGAAGAATGAAGAAATAGCAAGAGAGACGAGGAAGAGATGGGTGAGAGACGAGGAAGAAAAGAGATGGGTGAGTATATGACGCAAAAGTTATACCTCTCACTCACTGTCCAAGGAGATAGAGGGAAGGTTGGGGGAGATAGAATGTAAGCAAGCCAGCCATGAATGTATTTGAGAACGATGGATGACGATAGAGTGATTAATTAACCAAAGATAATGGCTCTATTTTTTGATTTTTTCTTATAATTTTAAAATTGCCACCGCGCTTTCATATAGAGTAGGGAATGCCGAAAATGTCATTTTATTGTTTTCAAATTTAGACACTTTTTGAGAATGTTTTCTATAAAACATTTTCTTTTAAAAAGTACATATTTTTAAGCCCATTTTCTATTTTTAATGAAAATAAAAATAGAAAATGGACAAAACAAATAGTTTCGACAACTTCTTTTTTCATTTTATGAGCAAAATAAATTTATTTATTTATGTATTTTTTAAGTTCCTGCCTGTTACTTAAAAGTTTTATATTTGTATATAATCCCACATATATATACAAGGATCCATTGAAGCAACATATTTATCTTTCATTTATTATTTTTCTTGCTAAGTTACGGATCATATTGCCTTGTTATGTGTTAATTTATTTGGTGTTTGTTTCATGCCAAAATTAGTCTAAATATCTTTAAGGTGAAGAGCCTACAAAATAGAAAAAAAAAAAAAACTCCAACACTCAAAGTCAAAAAGTGACTAACTCAAACTAAAATAATACAAAAAGTAAAATTAATTATAAATTGATTGATAATACTTGGGATGCTAAGTTCCCACTGTATAACCATTTGGCCATTATATTAAATTTGTAGTTTTAAATAATAAAATTAAGACAAAATCTGAGCCTTTCAATTCCTCTTAAAAATGTTACTTACAGAATACCTAAGATTGTATAAGTTAGGAAAAAAAAATTTAATTGTAGTTTATAACTTTCTCTTATAGAGATATTTTTTAATAAAATTCAAATTGATATATGATATTTAGCTTTGATAAAGATAAATGTTCTTAGAGATCTTCTAGCTCATATGAATGGGCTTGCAAATTAAATTTAAAATATTCGTATAATATAATATTTAAATAACAGCCGTTGTATTTACAAAAATAATAGTAATAATAATAACAGCCGCTGTGCTTCAAACAAGAAGTACAATTCAACCAAAGACATCTAATTCTTTGGATGTTTTGTGCACAAGCTTGGAGGGTTATTTTTGCATTAAACTTGTTTGGATTCTGATTTAGATCGTATTAAAAAACAAAACGAAAAAAGAAAAGGAATTAAAGAAAGAGAATGGGAAGCGTAGAGAATGTGTATGCTCGTGCGATGTGAGGGCAAGTGAGGAAAAGACGAAAGGTGAGTGCGTGCTTTGTGTGTTGGGGAGAGTATGTGATGTAAAGAGAGAGAAAAACAAAAGAGTGTGGCATAAAAGAAAAAAGAGTTAAGAAACGTGTTTCAGTGTTTCACTTCCTTCGACTCCAACGCCTTTCCCTGGCGCGACTTTTTTGTCTTTGGTAAACAAAGGCGGGACCTCGTACCTCGGCCTTTGGATTATTTTCCTGGTGATTGCCCGAGTCCCGGTCTTCGAATTGTCCCCAAGTAAAGTCAAGTTGGATAGATTAAGTTTTTTTTTTTGAACAAAAGTTGAATAGATTAAGTTAATAAACAAGTGATACATTATTATTAAAAAATAAATTAAAGAGATATATAATTATTTTTGCAACAAATGCGATGAATTGAGCGCTAATGGGCACGTTGATATGGTTGGCTGCTCTGTTGGTTTTGATTTTAATGGAAGGTTGGTGCTGCGAACAGCATGAAATTAAATTGCGGTCCGTATGATTGATGCGGTTTATGATATTGCACTTGCGGCAATATCTGCAATTATATCATCCCACAAGTGATCTCCATTTCTCGCAATTGTATTGTGGCTACAAAATTATAATTTTTATATTATTTTTTTCTAAAAAAACATTTAATATATTATTTATTAAAAAAAATTTATCGCAATGACAACCGTAATTTAAAATTCGGTAAAGGGTGTTGGAAGCAAAGAGAAAGATCGTGTCGGCAAGCTAGACCCACTGTTTTTTTTTTTTTTTGATACCATCTTTGAGCCATTAATTGATTGGAAATGAGAATGGGAACGGATTCAGTGTAACAACACGACAAGGCAAGTGGTAAAACTGACTCTTGATGATGTCTGGACTAAGGATGGAACTTGGCATTTGAGTTTATCGGATTTTCTAGTCTTTGAAGATTTGAGAACACTGGAATTACGTTGTAACTTAATAGATAATATTGTAGGAAATGTCAATGATCAAGGCATCCATCATTCTTGTTCCATATCCTGCAGATTATTTTTTTAATTTCCAACACGAGGAAGAACCTTTAATATGTGTACTTCAGTCAAAGTGTTAAATTATAGTTGCAGTTGTGTTACAGTCTGATATAATATAGGTCAATATGAGTTATAATCGTAATATATTGCTGCCGCAATTAAAATGTTATAATTGCATGCAATCTACAGCTTCAATATTATTATGTCTTTCCTGATATGTGACTCACTTTATTTTTTTTTATCATTCAGATCAGTAAATGGTTGAGTAGCTAGTTGATCAGATTTGCAGACTTTTTTCAAATCATAATCGTTCTTCATTAGGCTTTCATTTTATGTTGGTGGCTTACAATGTGTTGAACTCCAGTATTTTACAACTATAGGGATAGAAGGATGTATTTTTTAATTTGATTATAGTGATATAATCGTTCTATAGTTTATTTTGATAACCAAGGGAGATTTATATTAGTTGATTAAATTCCTTTATATTAAGTTGTGAATGTAGAGTTAGCTTAATCTGAATATCGGTTATGATTCGAAGTTGGGTTGTAGCAACTGTCATGCTTATCAATTTATTTTTTTTTATTTTTTACTTATATAATTCTTTTATAAATAAATTGATTAATTATAGTTTTAATATAATAAAAATTAGTAAAATAAAAATAATTTTATAAAAAAATAAAATATATTTGAAGTCATTTTATGAAGGTGTATGCAAAAAGGCAAGATAACTTAAGTGTAATCTACAATTTTATCCTATTATGCTGCTTATGTTTAAACATAAAAATATTGGCATTTTGGAAATAAAGAAAATGGAGATCAAAATGAGCAATTCTCTTTATATAATAGATAGAATAGTTAGATACATAGGTAAATAGATATAAATAGATTTTATATTATTATCTAATTATATATTATTAAATTATTAAAAAAATTTAATTATAATAATAATTATTTAAATAATTAAATATTAAATAAAATATAATTAAATAATAATATAAAAAAATTTTACATTAATAATAAATTAAAATTAAATTATTCTAATTTCATATATAAATATATATATGCACTCAAAGTTGATTGGTTTCAATGCAAGCAAAAGGGAAGTTTGAATTCTATCAAAATTATATATATATATTCTTAGGAATATATAATTCTTAATTTCTTATATGATTTTTGGTTTTATCAGCGTAGCAAAGGATAGGATAATTGTCATGGGGAAACCTTAGTAAACAAGAAACTTGTTTACAATTTACAAATATAATAATATCTTTCTCTAAAATGTGGTTTTCTTCTGTACCACACCGTTTTCTCAACACAGCATTAGCATAGTTGGAAATCGGAATCATCGGTGTTCCTCAGAATCTCTGTAGTCCAAATTTCAGAGTGTCTGCGATGGCGAAACTGAAGATTGCAGGGACATGGGCAGGGTTGCTGGAGGTGGAGCTCGAGTCTTGGACGGTACCCATGTTGAGGGAAGAGGTCGCGAAGCGATCCAACTGCGCCCCCGACTCCATCAATTTGATTTGTGCCGGCAAGATTTTGAAGGATGGCGACGGAAACGACAAGTTGAACCAATTGGGTATCAAGAACAACTCCAAAATTCTCGCCAGTCGCGTCTCTGCTGAAGAAGGGAAGTCCCTCAAACAAGAGATGATGGCCGAGGAGGAACGGTCTCGCAGGCTTGCCCGGATCAAGTACGTGTTCTTGTCGTCTCTACTCAGTTTTGACTATTTTCCGTGAAAATTGTGTTTTTTGTTTATCTTTTTGGACAATTCTGTTCTGTTTGTTCAATCTGCTTTGATAAAAATTCAAACTTTCATCACTTGAGTCGACCTGTTTGATGCTTCCGTGGATGATTTCTGGGTATTCAACAAATAATGTGCGATGACGATTCTATTGATTCAGTAGTTCTGGTTTGTCTGATTTTGTTTTGCTGTGAAATTTTATGTCCATTTGATTGTTCTCGAGTCTTCGAAACGATAGATATATGGGATGATTGTCTAGTGTTGCTTAGAAGTTGGATAAGCAACCGATTCATGGTGCCTGCGTTTTATGAAAATTTCTATAGTAGTATCAGCAGGAAATTTATTTACATTTGTGTGAAATGCTTTTGGGAAAGATTCTTAGGTATACTTGGTGTAAGACAATGCTCTTACACTGTATCATTAAGCGTGTGCCATGTTTAATGTTAATTATTGTTAGTCAATGGATAGTGGATACTTCCTTTTGGCTCTAAAATTATTAACTTAATTCCGCAGCCTTCCATCCAATTGCTGTAAGTGCAGTGGAAGGACTACCATTCGATTGCCTCATGTTTGTTCTTTGTTTCTGAGGCGGCATGAGACTGGAACTTTAACACGTAGTCCATGCGGAGTTTAAAGAAGGGGAAAAAAGCCATTTCCTTATTCATTAATTAGGAGAATACATGACTGATAAAGCTTCACTACCTTCTTTCAATTTACTTTTTATCATATTCAATTTGATTTTACTTTAAAAATTTCTATAATTTTGGCCCACTCAATTTTGAACGCGATATTTTTTCAAGCTAATCCATGATATCTAATGATTCATAAACAATGGGGAGCTGATATTTGTCAAAAATCTCTGATATTCTAAAAAATCTCTGCATAATCTCAATCAAAGTTTATCTGTTCTCCAACTATTGCGATATTCAGTCTTTTACTCTCTACACCTTTTTCCTTGCCTAATTGTTTTGTTTAGGAAAATGAAGATTTGCTTTTGTCCTTCATTGTGATGCTTTGTCTGCATCTCTATTTTCTCTGAAGCATACTTGCATCTGATGCAAACAGGGCAGCTGCCACTGCACTGGCTGAAAGGCATGCAGATGGTTCATTACCTGTTGAAGACTTTAACATAGAAGTTGAAGATCAAAGTGGACAGAAAGTACATTTAGGTTCTGAGACTGATCAGAGGTATTTACCCTTGTGGCATTTTCATGCATCTAGATTGAAGCAGTTTGTTTGAATGTGAGGGTTATAAGAGCCTAGATTGTGTTTTCACTGTTTAAGTGAGGCTCAAGCTGTCATTTGGCAGGGCAGTAATGATGGGACTGATGCTTCAGGCAAATGGGAAGAGTCTTATTGGACTGGGAAATTACAAAGATGCGCTAGAAGTACTTACCATGGGAGAGGTCAGTTCCTGATGAATTGCCCTATATTGATAAGAGCTATATTTTGTTGCATTAATGTTTTCCAAATTGGTATAGTCCTGAAGCAGAATAATGCTATCAGTCTATCTGATTACCATTATGCTCAATGTAATATGATGAACTGGCACTTTAACTATTGACCATTGTCTGATCTAAGTTAAATGCCTCTATGAGGATATAGGCCAAGTAGTTTCCAAACATAATTTCTTTACTATGCTTTGCATCTTTAATCTGTTTAATCCTTGAACATCTTGTGTAGGATTTTTGCTAATTCATTGATTCTTTTTGTCTTACTGTTGCTGATAATTCGTGTGCTGCACTGATGACCTCCTCTCTGTCTTACTAAGTTTATATTTTTCTTTTTTTTGAAAAATATGATTTTATCCATGAAATTAGTAATTCCATGATGTGGCTTTTGTCCTTTTTTTTTTCTGGGACACAATTGATCCAAGATTTCAAGACCTAATTTCTTTTGCAGGAGGCATTCTCTCTTTGTGATCCAAAAGTCATTGAGGTGAGTGGTCCTACTCCAATCTATATACACATTTGGGCATATGAAAGAATTTACTTACCAATGATTCATTTGAGCCAAGCCAATTATATACGCATTTCACTGAAACTGCTTGTTAGCTGCCTATTCCTTTTGTTTTTCCCCAAATCTAATGACATCAGAATTAAGCCTTCTTCTCCCCAAAGTGTTTGTTGCAGGCATGCATCTTGTAATGAAGCTATTCAGTCATGTAGGAAAAAGTTGATTTTTTTGAAAGCCTGAGCAAAGCAAAGGATAAGCATACATTTTAAGCCAAAGAATATAACTTATCTGAAAACGCCCTCACTTCCAAAAGTTAAACTTGCTAATTCTATATTGGGTAAAAGTAGTGGCGCTAAACTAAGGTTTTTCTTATATTTCACTTAATTGTTGACTCATGTCCCTTTGCTTTTTCAAGATTATAAAAATGATTTGAGCCACCAACATTATTAGTTCGTATTGGTTTCTTTTAGTATAATTTCCTATATATGTTATCTTTCTTTGAATTTGAAACGATTTCTGCCTTTCTGTCCATTCAGCTTATTGACAATGTTCCAATACTGCAAATAGACATGGTGTGGTGCTACTTTATGCTACGAGACATCAGATGGCTATCAGAGGCAGGAAAGCGTCTTGAAATGGCTAGGGCAGGAATTGAACGTGCTCATGGGAAGGATTCTCTCCGCCTCAGACTCTTACAGGGAGGTCGCTATCCAGAACTTGCATTGTGAGTTGTTGGTGTATATTGTTCAGCTCTTTGTCCTTAGAAATTTTCAGAAGATTCCTAGGCTGCAATTCAAAGTAGATTAATTTTTAGTACTTATTTCTTCAATCTGTAAGTAGATTAATTTTTATGACGTCATACATAGGCTTTTGAGACTAGAGCTGCTTGAAGGGGTGGTGGCATATCATAGTGGTCAGTTGAATAAATCAAGAGAAGCATTGGCTTCTGCAAAAGCAAAATTTGTACAGGTTAGTTGAACTATAATAGCATATTGTGATAAATTATGAATGAAAAAAGTGTTAGTGAACGTTTTACGCATATATTACTTCTATTTTTTTGTCTCCTTGTTTGATCAGCATGTTAGTTGGTTGCTTTCACTTATATCATATCTACTTATGAGATGCAAGTTCTATGAAATAAAGATCAGTGAAGCTCAATGATAGAACTGGAGTAGATTTCTATTAGATTGAAGGAAAATTACAGAATAGCTCCCTTCTCGATTCTGCTATCAATAAGATATTAGAGCCTCAGGGAAGAATAGAGGATTATAGATGCAGAAAAAAGGGAAAAATACTACAGAAGTATCTCAGGCAATTCGAGAGGCCTGAATCTCTACTCCAGTTCTGTCTCACTCTCTGTCCATCCCTCTACTTGCACCCCTTTGATCTTAAATAGGCGTGGGCAGCCAGTCACGTTTTTCCCCCTCCCTCCCGTAATTCACGTGGTTGTTGCTTAACAGCATTTGGGAGGGAAATCGGTTAGTTACAGGTCACATTGGCTGAGTGCATGGGTTTGTTTCCCTATCCCTTCTTAAACCTTCTCCTAACATATACCTTCTACTCACGTGGGGACGTATCAATACTCCCCCCAAAAGTCTCACCTTGTCCTCAAGGTGGAAACTGGGAAATTGATCTTGAATATGGGACATAAATTCCCACGAACTTTCAAATTCGGGCAAGTCCTTCCATTGTACGAGGACTTCCTGTTCCCCAGCGGCATTAGTACGCATGTCCACCACAGCAGCCGGTTGTACCTGAAGCTCCCAATCCTCTGTCAGGAAGGAGGGTAATGGTTGGCAAGTGGCAGCCGGTGAAATAGATTTCTTGAGGAGGGAAACATGAAAAGTAGGATGTATGCGACTGCCTTCTGGTAGTTTAAGTGTATATGCTACCTGTCCCACATGAGCTAGGACCTCGTAAAGGCCATAATATCGGGGACTGAGTTTTTGATTGAGCCGCTGAGCTAAGGAGCAAAGTTTGTAAGGCTGTACTTTGAGGAAGACCAGGTCGCCAGGTTGATAAACCACTTCCTTGCGATGCTTGTCTGCCTGCAGTTTCATGCGGTTTTGAGCCTTAGCCAAATTGTCTTTTAGCTCTGCTAGCATGTGATTGCGGTCTGTCAAGAGCTTATTAACTTCATCAACTGGAGAGGGGCATGTTGCACCCTTAAGTAACACCGGGGGGTTGGTGCCGTATAATGCTTTGAAAGGGGTGAGCTTGGTAGCACTGCTGTAGTTGGTGTTGTACTAGAATTCTGCCCAATTAAGCCACTTAGGCCATTGTTTTGGTTGGTGCCCGTAAGACATCGCAAGTAGGTTTCCAAGCAACAATTAACTACTTCTGTCTGGCCATCGGACTGAGGATGGTAGGCTGATGTAAACTTCAGCTTAGTCCCCATTTGGTGGAATAATTCGGTCCAAAAGTTGCTGAGGAAGACCCTGTCCCTATCAGTGACAATGGATGATGGTAGCCCATGTAGTTTGACAATCTCTTTAATAAACAGATCGGCCACCTCTTTGGCTGTATAGGGGTGGCATAATGCAATGAAATGGGCATACTTGGTGAACCGGTCCACTACCACCAAGATGGTGTCCACCCCTTGGGTTTTAGGTAAGCCTCCAATAAAGTCCATTGAGATATCAGACCAGCTGGCTGGGAACCGGAAGCGGTTGCAATAATCCGGCTGGTGCCAAGGTCTGATATTTATTCCGTTGACAGACTTCACAGGCAGCTACATACCTCTGTATATCTTTCTTCATGCCTTCCCAGTATACAAGAGCTGACACTCGTTTAAAGGTGTGAAAAAAAACAGAGTGCCACCCTATTGCTGAGTCATGAAACTCCTTGAGAATTAGAGGAATGGTGGGTGAAGATTTAGGTACCACTAGCCGGCCCTTGTACAACAGTTTGCTGCCTTTAATCTGATAACCCGGATAAGTGTTAGGCTGCAGGAAGGTCTCCTGCATAATGTAGCTCAACTTTAGGTCAGCTTGCACTTCCTCCGTCAAGTTGTCCAAGCCATGAAATTGAACTGTGGATATGGCCGAGTACTGCAGTCTGCGGGAGAGGGCATCAGCAGCCTTATTTTCAGTTCCCGGCTTATAGTTAATCTCAAAATCAAAGCCAATGAGTTTGGAGATCCACCTATGCTACTCTTCCCCTAGGAGTCTTTGGTCTGTGAGAAATTTCAGACTTTTCTGATCAGTATGGATGATAAAATGCCATCCCATCAAATAGTGTCGCCATTTTTAGACTACAAAGACCACTGCCATGAGTTCTCGTTCATATACGAACTTAGCTTGAGCCCGGTCTGATAATCCCTGGCTGATGTAGGCAACAGGCCTGCCTTCCTGCATCAGCACTGCTCCAATTCCGTTGCTCGATGCATCAGTTTCCACTGTGAAAGATTTAGAAAAATCAGGAACTGCTAGTACAGGTAAATTTGTCATGGTAGATTTTAGCTGTTCGAAGGCTAGTTGAGCCTCCATTCCCCAAGAGAAATTATCCTTCTTGAGGAGGTGTGTCAGGGGTCTAGCAATCTTCCCGTAATCTTTTGACGAATTTCCTGTAATAACCCGTTAGGGCAAGGAACCCTCTAAGGCTCTTAACATCAGAGAGGGTTGGCCATGTTTGCATAGCTTCTATCTTAGTCGGGTCTGCTGCTACCCCGTCCTTAGAAATCAAATGACCCAAATATTCCAACTGAGGACTCCCAAATGCACATTTTTTCTTATTCACCAACAGCTGCTGGTCCTGTAATTGCTGTAATATCATCTGGAGGTGTTCTAAGTGGGATGACTTGTCCCTGCTATAGACCAGAATGTCGTCGAAGAAAACCAATGCGAATTTCCTCAGAAAAGCCCTCAATATCTCATTCATCAGAGATTGAAAGGTGGAAGAAGCATTAGAAAACCCAAATGGCATCACTAAAAACTCAGAGTGTCCAGAGTGGGTTCTAAAGGCTGTTTTTGGGACATCCTCCTTCCTTATTCTGATCTGGTGGTATCCAGACTTCATTTTTCTTATTCACCAACAGCTGCTGGTCCTGTAATTGCTGTAATACCATCTAGAGGTGTTCTAAGTGGGATGACTTGTCCGTGCTATAGACCAAAACGTCGTCGAAGAAAACCAATGCGAGTTTCCTTAGAAAAGGCCTCAATATCTCATTCATCAGAGATTGAAAGATGGAGGGAGCATTAGATAACCCAAATGGCATCACTAAAATCTCATAGTGTCCAGAGTGGGTTCTAAAGGCTGTTTTTGGGATATCCTCCTTCCTTATTCTGATCTGGTGGTATCCAGACTTCAAATCCAGCTTAGAAAATATTTCTGCTCCACCTAGTTCATCCAGCAGCTCGTCAATGACAAGGATAGGGAACTTGTCCGGTATTGTGACCTTGTTTAAAGCTCTATAGTCAACACAAAAATGCCATCCTCCATCCTTTTTCTTGACTAATATAACCTGGCTGGAATATGGGCTATTACTTGGCCTTATTATTCCAGCTTTGAGCATTTCGTCCACAATTTTCTCCAATTCATTTTTCTGGTAATGAGGATACCTGTATGGCCTTATATTCGGGATTTGAGCTCCCTCCTTCAAGTTGATGGGTGGTCATGTCTTCTTTCGGGTGGAAGACCCTGTGGGTCGAGAAACAGTCCCTCGAAAGAGGTTAGCAGCGCCTGTAACTCTTCCCAGAGGGGCTGGTTTGCTCTCCATCAACAGTCACCTCCTTGTACTCCACCAAGTAGCCTTCTTCATCTTGTAAGGCTTTGATCATTTCTTTCATGGAAGCAGGAGACCTACAGAGGGATGGTTCTCCTCTAATGACCACTTGTTCTTGTGCCAACTCGATCTTCAGTGTAAGGTCTTTGAAATTTGCTCTTATCTCCCCCAAGCTTTCCAGCCAATCCATTCCTAATACCACGTCTGGGCCCCCTAATTCAAACAAGTAGAAGTCCTGAGTAATCTTTATTCCTTGTATATGTAATACGACTCCCTTGCATACCCCTTTGCTTCTCACCCTATGTCCATCTCCGACCTCTACCATGTATTCTAGAGTGTCTAAAACAGAGGGATGAAGTTCCAGAACCACCTACTTAGATATAAAGTTGTTAGACGCCCCACAATCTATCAGAACTACTACTTCTTTCCCTTGGATTTCTCTCCAGAGTTTGAGGGATTTTTTGGACTTCATACCCATAATACTGTGCATGGAGAGTTGCAAGGCCCGCTTTTCATCGACGGCTTCCTCTGGTTCCAGTTTTACCTCAACCTCCTCCTTAGTCATGTTTTCAATTAGCAGCACGTGAAACTGCTTGTTTTTGCATACATGCTCTGGCCTATATTTTTTATCACATCGAAAGCATAGTCCCTTCTTCATCCTATCTTGATATTCTGCATTCGATAACCTCCTGGATCCACCTCTTCTGTTGCCCCCAATTCCCCCTCCTGCTGCCTTGTCTCCTGGATTATTGCCCATGGACACGGTTTTAGAATTAGCTGACACCATCCCAGTTCTCCCCCTGTGTACTTCGCGATAATGCCTTCCTCCTAAGTCCACCATCGTAGTCCGAGGTGGTTGAGTTGGTTTGTAGTTCCAACTAGATGTCTTCCCTCCGGTTGAAGTAAACTTCCCACACGTCCAATTTTTCTCCTCAATTAGCAAGGCTTGGTCCATCAGATCAGTCAAAGAGTTCAACCTGTGAAGCCTTAATTCAGCCCTTATTTCTTCCTTCAGACCGTTTAGAAACACTCCTCTCAACATCTCTTCATCAGCATGTCTTAGAGGTCCCGAGATTAACTCAAAATTCTCCCTGAATACCCCTACGGTGCCGGTCTGCCGTAAGCCTAACAGAATTTCAAACGGATTTCCCGCCAAAGTTGGTTGGAAGCGCCGGAGAATGGCTTCCTTGAACCTGGCCCAATTCACTTCTACTGTCTGAGCTTCCCACCACTGATACCAATTAAGCGCTCTGCCTTCTAGTGCCAATATCACTGCCTGAACCTTCTCCCTTACAGGTATGGAGTTCATGATGAAGTACCTCTCTACCCGATTGAGCCAGCCATAAGCTTTGTCTCCTGAAAAAATTGGTATCTCCATGCGCCTTAGTCTCTCGTCTGAATGCAAGCCTCTGGGTGTGCCATAGGTCCTCTCCGTATCTCCTTCTTTGTCCAAATTCATATCCGGCCTCCTTAGTGAATTTTTCGGAGTCTTTCCTCTGATCAGCCTCATCAGCTCCTGCTGCATCATGTTGTTCTGTCTATCTCGGAGCTCCTTGGCTTGTCGCTCCGCATGTGCTTCCTTCCTCATTTGAGCAAACTCCTCTCTCAGATCCTCCATGGAATTCATCCTGCGCTCCAAGGCCTCCAGTCTGGCCTCCATTCTGGTATTTACCATGGCATAGCTCCCGGATAGGGAGCTCTAATACCAGTTGATAGAACTGGATCAGATTTCTATTAGATTGAAGGAAAATTACAGAATAGCTCCCCTCTCAGTTCTGCTATCAATAAGATATCAGAGCCTCAGGGAAGAATAGACGATTATAGATGTAGAAAAAAGGGAAAAATACTACAGAAGTATCTCAGGCAATTCGAGAGGCCTGAATCTCTCCTCCAGTTCTGTTTCATTCTCTGTCCATCCCTCTACTTGCACCCCTTTGATCTTAAATAGATGTGGGCAGCCAGTCACGTTTTTCCCCCACCCATGTTTTTCCCCCTCCCTCCTGTAATTCACGTGGTTGCTGCTTAACAGCATTTGGGAGGGAAATCAGTTAGTTACAGGTCACATTGGCTGAGTGCATGGGTTTGTTTCCTTATCCTTCTTAAACCTTCTCCTAACATATACCTTCTGCTCACGTGGGGAATTATCACTCAAGCTTCTGTAGGATTAAGCAACATTACTAATTTTAGATTTTGAAGGTATCAGTAGATAGTGTTAAAGCATTCTTCTTGCTTCAGATGTTTTGAAATTGATTGATAAGGCCACTTTTGCTTGCTTGTCTGTACCCCTCCCCCCTTTTTCTCTTTCAAGGAAGAGGAAAAAGAACACACAGTCTAGCTGAAGAGTTTAACATCATATACATTACTTTTTGTCTCTCTCCTTGGAAACAACATCCTGTTTTATTGCAGCTGCAAGTGCCAGATGAAGCCTTATCGCTTGTTATGAGCATGGGCTTCAAAGAACGTGATGCAAAGAGAGCATTGCGAATGAACAATCAAGATGTGGGGAGTGCCATTGATTTTCTTGTTGAGGAGAAGGCAAAGAAAATGCAAAAACATGAGGAAGATATTCGGAGAAGAAATGAAATTAGGTGAGTGCCACTTGATGTTTATTGACTTCTATTCTCTATTGTATCTCCCTCAGGGTTTCTAAATAGCTTCCTCCCCCAGGGAGCAAAAGAGGTATGGGATGACACCCTTAAAGAAAGCTGTAGATCTGCAGAGATTGAAGGAATTGGTCTCTATTGGGTGAGTAATATTTTGGTCTTGTATCGGTCATGTGTAAAGAGGCTACTACTTCATGATTTAAAATAACATCTTTGGCGGGTAACATCAGGAACTTCTCAGTAGCTGTTATGTGCCATGGCTTATGCTACTTATAATTTATTCATGTTGTGACGTCTATAATTGAAAACTTGCATTTCTATCATGGACAAATCATTATATTTCTTCTTGGCATTGTCACCAGCTAATAATCTATGACTAAAAAGTCACTCCACAGAACTCACATAATAAACTAGTCAAACTCTGTATACTGCCGATTCTGGCAGGTTTGAGAATGAGCTTGCTGCTGAAGCCCTTCGAAGAAATGAAAATGATACTCAGAAGGCATTGGATGATTTGACAAATCCAGAAACTAATTCTGCTTTACAGGTTCCAATATGTCTTAATGAAATTTTATATAACTCTAAACAATATTTAAACAATATTTCTACTTACTCTCACCAACATGAAGGTTCATATCGAGTCAAGGAAAAGGAAGAGACTGAAACAAGCAACAGATTCTACAGTTGAAAGAATTGTAGGCATGGGATTTGAAAGATCAAGAGGTACTGGAGTTATTTAGATTCAAGCTGCAACAATGTGCTAAGGTTAAACCTGGTTATAGGGTTGTTCTGCTGGGTTCTGATACAGCTTCTTGTTTGCAGTGATTGCTGCTCTTGAGGCCGGTGGCACTTTAGAGCAAGTAATGCAAAGACTGACAGCACAACCTGAGGCAGACACCACATCAGCTGCCAATAACATGCAACCTGAAGTGAATTCAACTGCTGCTTCCAGTGGCAGTGCAAGTTCATCTTCTCCTTTACCAGACACTGTTGGTTCTGATATTCTAGACCTAATTAATGATGTTGAAGGTCCATCAGGTCTTGGTAAAGCAGAAGAGAGAGATGTGGAGATGGAAGATGAGCTTTCTGCAGATATAGCAAAAGCAGATGCCCTGGCTGACTATGACATCGAAGTTAACATAGAAGGAGAAGCCATAACTGAGTACCTTGCTCTGTTGGACTCAGCAGGTAGCAGTGGGGGAATGTTTCCTTCCCAGTAAGAAGAAAATGATTTCTAAGAATAATGATCAGTTTATGTAAATAGCTGGATGATATAGGTAATATAAGTCTCTACTCTTCGTTGTAGGGAGCTTATGTAAATGTTCTCATTCGCTGGAGTTTATATAATATTTAATAGTAGTTCCACTTAGCATTAAATACTTGTTTTCTTTCGAACTTGGAAAAAATAATGAGGGAAAATTCTCGTCTCAGAAAGGCCAAGCTAACATGTTAAGGAGTGGTTTATCAAATCATTCAATTGGTTGACGATTAATTATTTCAGTGACTTCATTAATCACTTGCTATTATTTACTCTTCTCATGACCAGAATATTTGCTGGCTCTTCTGTCTCAATCATTCATTTTCCTAAACTGTTTGCTTCTTTAAAGCAGTGGTAAGTGATAAAAGGGAGCTTCATATATGAAAGTTGAGAAAGAATCGTACTTTTGGAGGAAAGATGTATTTTATCCTCTTTCCAATGCAAGTCTAAAATTTTATATTATTTTTTTTAAAAAATAAAAATAAAATAAAATTTATTTTTAATATCTAAAAAATGTATCAAATATTAATTTTATTTTTTAAAATTAATTTTATCAATTTTAATTCTTTAAATTTTAAATTTACAATAATTTTGTCTTTTTAAAAAATTAAATTTATAAAATTAAATAAAAAAATAAAATTTATAAATAACTTAAATTTTGAAAATTGAATCGACAAAATTTATTCTAATCATAACATTCTAATCATAATACCGATTCTTCAAAGTTTAATTTTTTTTTTAAGGGAAATAATATTTGCACACCAAATGTGCAACTGAAAGGCGTGCAGAATCTCAACTATACTCCCTTGTGTACAGGTGTATATGTATAAATTTAAGAATATGCAAGTAACAGTCCTCTTTCAAAAAAAAAAAAACAATAACACTCCAAAAGCGTCTTGAAGATGAACTATACTTTTCTGGAAATCTGATGTTATAAAGATTTAAAAGCACAAGTATTGTCTATCCCGATTCACTGTTTTGAAAAAGGGCTTATAGAAAATACATGCTGACAACCTGCTCTTTTGCTTTCTACTGTTTTCATTATGTATATTTACATCATTGTTCTGAATCATCAATTTCAGAATCTGTGACCATAACAATCTCCATATTTCTGTTTTCTTGTCCCATTTTAGCTTCCTTGTAATCCTTTGGAAGCACATTACAGTCGATGGTGTGCCACACTGGTCTCTCCTCTTGAAACAATCTGCAAGTAAATTAAATGCATAAATAAAGTGGTTGGCACGTGTAAATATGTTATGACCCAGAAAAGATAAGTGGTGAGTCTGGTGACAAGAACTTCCCACAAAGATGGAAAGAAAGACAGGACTTACGGGTGCTTGCATAAAGTAGGGCACTGAATTGTAAGTGCATACTTGCAAGTGGAAATTTCTGTGATTGAACTAATCATTGCTCTGGGCTCAGAGCATACAAACCTCACCTGTCATAAAAATTTGACATCAGTATGATGCGAGAAGGAACTGAAAACACCTAGATTTCTGTGATTTCATACCTCTGTCTCTCGTGGCTTATTTGTAAGATCACATATGGTTCCATTAGTATATTGGTGAGCATGATACCTGAATGAATAACATAATATACTAATTTAAGTATGTTTTTATCACACCATTTATCATGTGAAACAATTTACCAAGTTGAGCCCATAATCATACTAATGTAACAATCATTTATAGAAGGTACCTTTGAGATGCATCTTTTGAGCGGGGATCCTTCAGTGTAGAAATGTCAGAGAGATTTTCGTTAAAGGCAGCTGTAGCCTCTGGATCATACACTCCCAAGACAAACTCCTGGACCATCTGTAACAAAGAAAATACAGTGATTATTATACATGAATATATAATTTTATGTCTCTAATAGTAACCAAAAAATCCACAATGATATAAGCAAAAACTGCTAGAAACACTTCAATATTGATGAGCAAAAAAATAAGCTCCAAAAGTAAGATTTATAACAATAACTGACTTCTACACTCAAAAATCACCACAAGGAGGTAACAAGATTGAATCTGCTAGGCAAATTAGTAAGTTTAAATTTGTATGGAAATATGATAATATTGTTGAGCAAACTGGATACTGACCCAACTCCCAAAAAACAAAGCCAAGTAATCATGAAACTTCGGATGAATTAATTCAAACTCATTAACAAATTTAATAACTCTCATAAATCCATCATCTTTGGCTATAAACCAGAGGATAAAGCAAAGAGTTCATAAAAAGACCACGAAGGGCCAAAACTGAAGGGAATCAAGTGAACACCTTCTCATCCTCCAAATGTAGTTGTCGCAACTGCTTTTGATAGCAAAATTCATATGACCACCAACCTTCTTGCTGCACAAGCATATTAGCAAATGTAAGAAAATGATTTACAATAGATGCCATATATTTTAAAAAAAGACTCTTGAAAGTAGCAAAAAATCAGGCCATAAACTTAATGTACAACAATTAATATACCACCATTCAAAACAAATACTGAGATGCAAATACTCACTCTGAGAAAGCATGGACCCTTTAATACTTCAAGCAGTTCATCTGGCGTCTTCTGTTTAATCCTTTTCTCAGTTTCAACAATCATGCTGCTAATATTGTGCTGGATAACTGGCTTCCCACTTTTTTCCTTTTCCACCTTAGGCAAGAAGCATAAAAATTTCTGTCCATTTTTATCTGGCATGACAATAGATTCCTGGTCATCATCCTGTAAATAAAGGATCACCAATGCTTATCAGAAGGTGGTGGGATAAAATATATAAACTTGACTATCACTGCATTAAAAATTAACTTGCAGTTATGGATGGTCCATGGGTTTAGAAAAGAACTTGAAAGGTCAAGTATGACCAGTAGAAGACCACTCCCACAAATTGTGAGTTTGTCAGTCTTTCAGCAATTGCTGTCAGCCAACGGTGGTTAAACCATTTAGATCCTTAATCTAGCACAAAGGACCAAGCCACTCTCATTTCCAATCTCTTTGATATTATCAAGATATCACATTTGTTAAACACGTATAGGTGTAGTTTTGAGTCAGAAATAGCAAAATTGGTGTACTATATATTATTTCAATCATGTAACAGGCATACAATTAAGACGAATTGTAAAAATGAAACCCATCTGGATGTTCACAGATACAATACTTCTTTCTGCAGAACCTACACGAGAATTGTCGTTGCCTTCTCAAAACTAAGGGGACATATTATAGAACATTCATTTCAAGTGTCATTTAAGAAGTATAGAAACATCTGGCAAAAGAACGCATCCAATGACAATTTTCAAATGGAAAAAGCATCATAGAAAGAAAAATTCGCAATAGCAAATAAATATAAAACATTTTCAACTTACAGGATGAAAAGGGGAATCTTCAGGATGGAATTCAATCTTGTATTTCGGTTCACGAGAGCTGCCACCCAATGTGCCACCTGTTTACATTATTTTTAGAGACTAAGCTTAGATAATAAAAATGGAAAATCTTCCGGATAGAATTTAATTCTGCATTTGAGTCCATACGAACTACAACTACCACCTCCACTTTCAAAACTTAGACTTTAAGAGCAGAAACCAAAATTAGGAATTCAACCTTGTTATTCAGAATAATGTTTTGAATCATTGTTAGCACAATAAGTGGCACCATCCAATTACTGTGCATACCACTATCATTTTCCTATGAAAGATAAGATTTTTAAAAAATTGACGAATTTGAAGTAACTTCGAAGAAACTCCCTTGTTTATAAATTATGAGGCCTATCGAAATCATGGCCGAAACATTTGGAATTGCTTGTTAGCTGGAAGCACTTCTAGCTTACAGCGGGCGATTGTCAAATTTTAGCCCAACCCCGACAAATATATTCCATGAATTTCATCGCACATTTCAAATCTCGCAGCAATAGCTAAAATTATCCCAAAAAAAAAAAAAACAAAAACAAAAACAGGGCTAAGATTTGCAATCGGAAAAGAGAAAAGGAAAATCAAACCGGAAAGATGGAAGAAGATGGGCAAGCGGCGATTGAATTTACCGATATTAGCTGGGAAGATCTGCTCGGCGAATACATGGCTGAAAACGGTGTAAGATAACAGGATCAAGAACAATGCCCTCATCTCCTTGGATTTAGGGTTTAAGGTATCTGCAAATTCTTAAACCTCACGAAGATGAACAACAGTAGCGAATTCCAATACTGCTTCGTTCACGGTGAAGAAGGAGGAGAAGAAGAATACGAGAGTTGAGACTTAGACAGATTGCACCGAAGAGGCCAGAGCTTCCACGCAAACAGACCAATCCAAGATTGCCACGTCATAGAATGACCGCATTAGAATTAGGGATGTTTATTTTAAGAAGTACTCTAAATCTCTAATAATGCTGTATCAAATCTAATAAAATTATAATAAGTAGAGAGTATAATTATTTAAGTAAAATAAAGTATTTATAATAAAATTTAAAATAAACTTCAACTATTAATTATAATATTTTAAGAATATTTTTTAAAAATATTTTAGAATTAGTGAGGTGAAAGATTGAAATTAATTATGTATAAATTTGTAGATAAATAAATATATATTGAGTGATATTTTTTAACTATTGCAGTTCCTCCTCTGTTGAGAAATAAATATGCAGCATGAGTTTTGGCTAGGGTCAATTGAGAAAAATAAAGTTTCGGCTTCAAGACTTAGATAGTCTAGGTCATGTGAATGGTTTCTCAATCTATAGGCATGTTGAATGTATAAGGTTACTGCAATGACATTATGATCCATTTCTACGATAGCTATATGGATTTGAACTTGAAGAGCATTTGGCAGAGTAGTATACTAAAGAGGAATATTAAAGTAATGTTATCATTTCATTTAATTACTCAATATACATATTTAACTACAGTATAAAGATAGTATAAGAACTTTGATGGATAACATTTTAGTTGGTGCAGTCTGTAAGTCTCTGATTTTGTGCATGTTCTTGGGCCCAATTGTTTTCATTTTGCTGGTATGTGATTGCATAACTACATCCTGTGCAGCCCACTTTGTGGATACTAGTGATACTAAGGTTCCCGAGAAATGTATATTTGGATCAAATTATTAAACATTGTATTGCATTATAAATGATATTTCGTGTTTGTACTTGCTATTTTTGATAAATTTTGTACTTGTTATTTAACACTTAATTATTTGATATGCAATAGTCGTGCTAAATTTGCGCATTTTATTGTCCATTACATTAAATTTTCATTTAAATTGTGACTTCTTTTAATAGGGACATTATTTTGTTATTTTGAAAAGCTAAAATAACATGTTTATTCTATTAAAATAATAACATGAATATATTTTTTTAATTTAATAAAAGCACTAAAAGTCAAAAAAAAAATTGGTATGATGACATTCATTTCATTTGTTAAAGTATACTTCAAAAACAATGAAATGAACTAAAAGAAAAATATGGACAAAGAAATATGAAACTATAATTTTTTTTTATAATTACACATCAAAAATTAAATTTAATCAATACTATTCAAACAACATTAATTTTATACCAAAAATAAATTTTTAGATAAAAATTTTTAAATATAAATTACTTTGTTGCATATCTACTTTTAATTAAAATTAAATTTATAAAATATAATCTAAATACACATTTAGTTCTTAAAATTTTGCTCTTATAATTTTTAAATTTAGTTTTGAATCATTTTTGTGTTGATTTTTATTAAATCCTCTATGAAGGAGAATAATTTTTATATATTATTTTAATTCTAACATAACATGCATAATTTAATAGTCAATATTTATTTTTTTCACTCTCATAATAAAAGAATGCGCTTGCTTGATGCACTTCACACAAAAGTTACAGGTTATTCTAGAAACAAAATTTCATAAAAACCTATGAAATTTTCCAAAATTTATAGACTCAACCAATAACTTTACGCAGTTGGTTCTGTCCTTCTTCTTCATATAAGCTTATTTTAACTTTAATCTCAACTTTTTTAAGGGGGAAGGTGATGCTTGCTATTTCTTAAAAATTATGATTCCATCTTTGATATAGACATGGTAAATACATCTCGATCTGCGGGACAGATTTTAAAGCCACCCCAATGCAAGATAAGGTGGGTTAAGATTCATTTCACTTACAGAGTAAGGGCTGGTTCGGGTTTGAAACAATTTGCCCTGTCCTATCCCCCACTATTAATATTTCAATTTTTTTACTTTTCTCTTATTTTCATAAATTCTATTACAATTAATGTTAAGAAAGAGGAGAATTGTGAAGAGTTGATTGCATGATAAAAAATTATGTTAGAACAAGTACTGGACTTTATTTTTTTTGTTGACTTTATATCTAATATTATAATTTTTATGACTCTATTATATTTAGAATTGATTATGTTATTGTATCAAAAAAGAAATGATCATATTATTAACTTATTTAATTTTTACTTATTAGAGTGCATTCTTCTTGAAACATATATTTTACTTTATATTATATTATAACTATTTTTTATATTTTAATTGATTATTTTATGAATTTATAGTTAGAATGATCATAGGTGCGGATAAGGTAAGGATTCTTTGTTTATGTTGTTGGGCGAATTTGAATTTTTTCATTTAAAACCAGTAGGGGCAAATAGAGGTGAGTTCTCACAAGAAATAGAAGGTACGCAGTAAAAAAAACTTGCCCCATTATCATGTCTACTTTGATATTTCAAAAATTATTCAGATTACATTTTTATCCTCACAATGCATGTATAAAGTTTCTCTAACACTAGAAATTTTAGGAGCAATCCAAAGGAAAACTAAACTTCAATTATACACAAATTTTTTTTTTATTTATTTTTTACACGTACCATAAGAATACATCTTTTAATTAAAGAATAACCTAAATATACTAGAATCTTATCGTACATTTATAAAAATTGTATTATGAGAAATAACAACTACTAAGCTAATTAAACACCCTAACTAGTAGGTGCATAAAACGTTAAGCTATTGATATATAACAACTATTTTTGATGTATAAAAAACTTGTATACCGCACATATTGAACCTTTGTGTGGCATTGAATAGTGTGGGCGCGCGAACGCGGCAACCGCCTGCTCCCGTCTCATCGCTGCTACGCATCTCAAATTTTCAATAGAGAGGTGGGTATTCATATATTTACGAATATTTAATAATTTAATATAAAATTTTGAAAGTTATAAAAATAAAAAATAATAAATATGTGACATCATAAATCCAATAATTTAAAGAATTTGAAAAATAAAAAAATCACACCTAACATACTAAGTTCAGTGTAATAACTAATTCATATAACTAAAGTAAATACTTATTATTTAAATGATAAAAAAATTTTAAACAAATTTTAGTATTATAGACTCATTTAAAAAAAATTATTATAAAATAATAAGAATATATAGATTTCTAATTCATCTCAAATAAAAAATTATAATACGTATAAAATATTAAAAAAATACATTTTTTAAGTGCTCATAGGATGAGTATTATAATCTTTACTTCATTTAATAAACAAGTAATCATACATTGACACATAAGAAATTGATGCAGTGATAAGCGAATTGAACTTTTAAAAAAGAATAAAGGTTCGAGTCTTGAAACACCAATTATGGAGAGAGCCTAACTATACTGCTTCATGAAGATCATTACCCATCCATTCGAGTATTCCCATAGATAGGAATTCCCGCCATTTCTAAAAAATAGTCTTAATTTGATTAGATATGCATAAAGAACTATGCACATGGTTTTAATTTGTGCTGTACATGGTGTATTGAATGTCTTAACATCATAAATTTGTGCAATTATTGTATAAAAAAAATATAAAATTTAACATAATTGTACTATTAAATAAATTTTCATAAAATACATGTTCATTATTTAAACCATCAAATCATGATAAAATTTTAAACACAAATAATGTATATAAAACTTAAAATAAATAATAGTTAAAAAAAGAATAAATTACAAAACAATCCCCTGAGATTTAGTCAGTTTCACAAATGAAACTTTGTTTACTAAATGTGAATTGAACTCAAGCCATGTAAAACAATACCTTTCAACGAAAAAAAAAAAAAAAGAGAAGGAAGATCCTTAACAACTTTGAATCCAAGCCACGTATAGCAAAACTTCTTCCCTGTTGATCTGCATAGGACAATAAAAGTTATATTTAACAAAAAAAAATATCTTATTCAACAAGATCAACACCCATTGGATACTTTTTACAAAAAAGACAAAGCTTTCCTTAATTAATAGTGAAAAAACCAATACAGACTTATGGCTACTTAACATATGTAGGGCATAAATTGGCATGGAGGGTTCTAATTACTTGCCTAGAAAGTTGCAACTTTAAATATATTAACGTAGGTGTCATCTATAAATTGACCATATATGAAATTATTCCACAAGTAGTCAAGCACAATGGTAAACACTCTAGGACCCAAAACCTTGGGAAGCTAAATCCTATTAAGTATGTACTTTGCCTAGAAAGTTGCAACTTTAAATATATTAACGTAGGTGTCATCTATAAATCGACCATATATGAAATTATTCCACAAGTAGTCAAGCACTATGGTAAACACTCTAGGACCCAAAATCTTGGGAAGCTAAATCTTATTAAGTATGTATTTAAATTAAATTTTATAAATTTTATTTTAAATAAATTTAATTTTATAAATTTAATTTTAATTAAAAATGAGTTTAAACAAAATAATTTATATTTAAAAAAATTACATTCAATTCAAAAATAAAAAATAATTACTTTAAGTTAAACAAATTTTTAATACCAAAATTATATTTAAAAAATTATATAAACATTAAAATAAATAAAATAAAAAATAAATACAAATTAATTTAAACCTTCAAAAATCTGTTTATATAGTACAAATATTCACCTAAACACACTCTAAGTATGCTTACAGAAAAAATACACAACAAAAGTAATAAACTCTTACTCTTTTGAGATAGTGTGAAGGATCTAACTGGGAGTGACATAAAGGGGAAGACTTCCCTTGATTGGCCTCATCATTAGGTGCTTGAAATTAAAACTTTTTTAAAACTTCTAGAAGACTCTCCTTTATTATTAGTTAGTGTATGCTTATAGAAACAATACACAACAAAAGCAATGAACTCTTACTCTTTTGAGATAGTGTAAAGGGATCTAACTGGGAGTGACATGAAGGGTAGAGCTTCTCTCAACTGGCTTTGTCATTAGGTGCTTAAAGATAAAGTTTTTAGAAAACTCTCCTTTAGCACTCACAAATAAGAAAAAGAATTTAATTAACAAAGAAATTTAAATAATATTGACTTGCAATATAGTGACAACCAAAGCAGTCTCAAGAATCCTAACAATGAAAATAACATTAACAATCTGATTCCTCTCTTGATTCATCCCTTCATAAATCACTACCATAAAATACTTTTTTTTCCTGTCTTTGAAAATCTTTTCACTTACTCTCCTATAATCCTTTTTAAAACCCAAGTAAGGTTTGTACCCTAACCCACACTCTTATCAAATTAATTTTTCATCATTTTGCACCTTGTCCAATATTCACTAAACCCTTGTGCTTTAAATTGCACATGGACAACTAAAGGCAATGTCCAAGTTCCCTTCAAAATCTCATCTTTTCCGGCCATTCTTAGTTGATTTCCCATTCTATGAAATGCCAAGTTTGGATTTTGAATGGCCATTATATTTGAGATTGAGAAGAGTGGTTCCATTGTAGCACACGGGTAAGGAGAAAATGAGATGTCCAAATTGAGGCCAAACTTTAGCATGCCTAAGTGAAGCCAACAAAAATAAGAGTGAAACACAGGAGTCTCGGGCTCCTAATGATTTGGGAATGACCAAAGAAATAGGACAACTTCTTGACGTTATTCCTGGAGTTGGCCATTATAGAACTGTAGAATGAGAGTCAAAGAATCACCTCATGCTTTTCTTTTCTTTTTATTACTTGTTCTTTAGAAAAAAAAAATCCAATGAGATCAGTGCCTCTTGTTTATTTTAATAAGAGCATACTTTTAGAAGTTTGTAGAAGTTTCAATGTAAGGTATTACAAAGTCTCTTTTTTTTTTTATGAAAAAAAAAGAAAAAAAAAAATCAAAACAATAAAAAAAGATAAATTATTTATTAACTCTACGAAGTTTAATTCATTTTTACATTTAGTATATAAAGTTTACATTTTAACATATTACCTCCCTATATAATACGCATGTAGCGTACTCTACCATTAAATCTAATACCTGTTTGATAGTTTTATAATTTATCAAAACTTAGGAAAATAATATGTTAAAAATGAGACTTCATATAATGGACTTGAAAATGAGTTAAACTCCAATGGATTAATATATAATTTATTCTTAAAAAATATAAATAATTTTTTTAACTTTTTGTATTTCACAAATCAAATTCTACTTTATTCTTGTAAAATATTAATGGAGAATAAGTTTATATTTAACTAGTAATAAATTGATGAGTATAATCTACCCTATCCATGATTTGAATTAAAAAGGATATTTTCAATAAAAGAATTATGACGTAAGTTTGATTTAGTATTATAGTAATATTGATGGATCATGACCAAATCATAGCCATGGGAGAAATATCAACCGGTGACTAGTGTGTGGTAGCGTGCCAAAGATTACGCTTTTTAAAAGCCCGCCGTGTCACGTGTGTGGGCCCATCCAAGACCACTGTGAGCTCACGTCACGTGATTCCTCTCTTTTCTCATAGATTAGCGTAATAGATGCCAATATATTCCATTTCATTTACAAACATATGTAATGTGTTTTTTAATGTATATTAAAATATCAAATAACAAATCATTTTAATTATAAAAACATTTTATAAAAAATAAAATGCTTGTAATAACTAATTATATATATACATAGTAAAATTAACTTAAGTATAATACGTGCTATTAAATAAAATATATTATATAAATACTAATTCATATATGCAACTTTATCTTTGTATCAAATACATAAAATTTAATTTTTGGCTCAAATTTATAATTTTTATTATTTCTCTTATTATGTAAAAAATTATGAAAAATTAAACAATTCAAACCAAAAAATTCATTAACGCAACTTCGTAACTTGTATAACTCATCAAACAAAATTTCAACATGTTCAACTGTTTTTTATCCCTCATTTTTACATAATTTTCCTATTAGTAAACCATGTGATAAAAAAATTGGGATAATGGTTGCTGGAGAGATTTCTTGGTGTAACTAGTGAAAAGCTGTAGTGGAAGTGTTCATTTTCCTCTCTTAACTTTACAAAATAAACAACAGGTTTGATACTTTTTTTTAAAAAAAAAAAATTTTAGGACAAAGAAAGCTAGATTCAAATTATCTCCAACATAAAAAATGGTTGATTGGGGCCGAAAACAACCTAATTAAAGTAATCGAAAAATGAATGTATGAGTTGGTGGTGTTCGAAAAACAACAATGATTTCAGGACAAAGAAAGAATTTAATCACACTCACCAACGTTGAAAATGAAGGAAATGGCAAGTAGTGAGAAGGGAGAATGTAATGTGTGAATTGTCACCTATTTTGGTGCAATCCACATGACAAAATATTAATATTAAATTAAATTTTCACTAAAAAAAATTAAATAGTTTTAAAATATATTATTTTAATAATAAATATAAAAATACCATTACTTGAATAAAAAAGTCCACACATTGTGTCGTCTCTTTTATGTTTCTTTTGATTCCTATATAAGATAAAGTTTTTTATTTTGCTTTAAAAAATGATATATAGTCAAAAAAATATTTGTTAAAATTTTTGACAAAATAATTTGATATGTTTATTAATTTTTAGATAAATAAATAGTTCTTATCATTTTATTCCATCCATCAACTATTTTTAAATTTAACTAAATTATATAATTTTTTTTTCTATGTAACACTATTCTTTTACTTTTAGTACTTTTATTGATATAATTGCTAATATCTTATTTTTACACTTATTTTACTATCAAATTTATTTTAAAATTATATTAAAAGTACACATCTTCGTATATTCTACATGATTACTAACTTCATATTTTACATAAGCTTAGTAATATTGGAAATGGAGTTCATCACTATTGATAATAATATTGTCAATCGAATGACAATTGATATGCTTTAATAATAATCTAAGTATCTAACCTTTTTTTTTTCTTTGCTGACTATATCTAATATGTGACAAATGGAGAATGTCCCCAGATGATGTAATGGCCATATAAGTTTTGTCTGAAAATCACAACCCATTTTGATGGGAACTAAATGATATTATAATTATTAATAATAATTAAATTGAAGGAGGAAAAAAACAATGAGACACTTTATGAAACACCGACGGCCATGAATGACTTCTCTCATCGCCAAAAGAATAAAAAAACCAAAAAACAAAATTGAAAAAACAAAAAAACACTGAAAACCTTGCAAACAGATGTATTTGGCAACTGGGTCAAACAACATGCGTTCACCACTTTCCATCAGGATGTGCCCAAAAGCAAATGAATGGTTAATTCATTGTACAATACATAGGATGGGACCCATCATTTTTCTTTTATTTTGTATTGTCAAGAGTTTAGAGAATAAAAAGCAAAGCGAAAGAAAAAATAAAAAATCCAACCATATTGCATTGCAGATTCTCAGTTCAGATACAATTTTGACATTATATGTGATTTTTCTCCTCTGCTTTTGTGGCGTTTACGTCAAGGATGTGAAAATCTTGGACCTTACAAAAGGACCGACTAGAACAACGTGAGTTGGTTTTCTTCCATTTCTCACGTTTCGGACTTTCTTGCTCTGTCGTCGTGTCTGGGTTTTCCTGCCAAGTTTGGAGCTTTTTCCCAGAATTTGTGACCCAGATAAGTTTCTCTTTCTTGCCAAATTCTGGGGTATTTTTGTTTATTAATTTTTCTGATAAAAGCCAGAGCGGAATTTCCTTCACCTTCAAATCCGAGTTGGGTTGTCCTTGTCCCTCTCTGAGTTGGGATTTGTATTAGCAGAAACAGATCCTGATTTGGAGAGAAGAATACGTTTGTAATTGTATTGAATGTGTTCAGATTCCCTGAATTCCAGCCCTTATGATAAGAGGACAACCCAGTCGATTCTTCAGTAGCACAGCTTTGAGGTTTTGAGCTTGTTTCTTGATAGCTGCCACTGTTCTATAGATATCGCTGGTCAACTTGGTTATGATATGCTTGTATCATTCCGATTGTTGTATCCTATATATCCATCATTTCCTTGGCTTTTGAATATTCTCCCAAGTTGATAAGATTATCTGAAGCACTTTCCTCCCAAATTGTCTTTTTCTTGGAAGACCTTGTGTTTGGCTTTGGATTTGTTTTGTGTTTGCACTTGATTCATTTGAAAACAAAAAAATAGTATCTTTTTCTCTTATGTGCTTGAGTGGATTGACTGTGAGTGTTGTGGACTTGGAGGTCTGATTTCTTGGATTAGTTTCTATACTGTTGGATTGTTGGGTTCGAAATGGGGAAGAAAAAGAAGCGAGTAGGAGAAACAAGTGGAGATGGCGGAAATCAAAGCCAAGTTGGAGATAGCAGCCCCAAAGCATGTGACAATGATACTATGGTATTTATATCCATGTCTCAAGAGTTGAGGGATGAGGGGAACAAGCTCTTCCAAAAGAGGGATCTTCAAGGAGCTATGCTAAAATATGAGAAAGCCCTCAAATTGCTTCCAAGAAATCATATAGATGTGTCCTATCTGCGGAGTAACATGGCTGCATGCTACATGCAGATGGGACCTAGTGAGTACCCAAGGGCACTTCATGAATGCAATTTGGCTCTTGAAGTAACACCAACATACAGTATAGCTCTGTTGAAGAGGGCTAGGTGCTATGAGGCTTTAAATAGGCTGGATTTAGCACTGAGAGATGTTAGTACTGTTTTGAAGATGGAGCCAAATAATATCATGGCATTGGAGATCTTAGATAGGGTGAAAAATGCACTTGAGGAGAAAGGATTAAGAGTTAATGATACAGCAATTGAGTTGCCTCCAGATTATGTTGAACCTCCTTATGCTTTGCCTCCCCAAAAAGTAGTGACAGAGAAGACATTCAGGAAGAAGAGCAACAAAGAGAAGGTGAAGGCACCCAATAAAATTGTAGAAAAGCAAGCCGATGAGAAATTGGAGGAGAAGGCTGAGGACGGTATTGTAGAGAAGAAGGCTAACAAATCTAAAAAGAAGTTGAAGGAAAAAATTGATGAGAAGAAGGATGATGTGAAGGAGGTTGTAGAGGAAAAAAGTAATGGTGGAATGGAAGATATACCTAAGAAAACAGCAAAACTTGTTTTTGGTGAGGATATAAGATGGGCTAAATTGCCAGTTAATTGCAGCCTCTTTCAACTAAGAGAAGTTATTTGTGATCGATTCCCAAGCCTAGGAGCAGTTCTTGTCAAATACAGGGATCAAGAAGGTGATTTGGTCACAATCACTTCTGATGAAGAATTAAGATGGGCTGAAACAGAATCTCAGGGTTCTATCCGGCTGTACTTAGTAGAAGCTAATCCTGAGCAGGATCCATTCTTTGAGAAACTTAATGTAAAGAATGGGCTAAAGGTTGGCATTGATAATGCTCCTGAGAATGGTTGCATGGTAAATGCAAAGGAAATTATTAGCTCATCTTGCATTGAGGATTGGATAGTTCGGTTTGCCCAACTGTTCAAGAACCATGTTGGATTTGAATCTGACAGATATTTGGATTTTCATGAACTTGGGATGAAGCTCTATTCTGAGGCTATGGAGGAGATAGTTACAAGTGAAGAAGCACAAAGGCCTATTTGACATGGCAAGCAGATAAGTTCCAAGAGATGGCTGCTCTAGCATTGTTCAACTGGGGAAATGTGCATATGTCCAGGGCAAGGAAGAAAGTGTATTCCACAGAAGATTCTTCGAAAGAGCATATATTTGAACAAATCAAAAGTACATATGAATGGGCACAAAAAGAATACGCAAAAGCTAGAGAAAAATATGAAGCAGCCATTGAAATTAAGTCAGATTTTTATGAAGGCTTCCTGGCACTTGGGCAGCAACAGTTCGAGCAAGCAAAACTTTCTTGGTATTATGCACTTAGTAGTAATGTAGATTTAGCAACATGGCCCTCCACTGAGGTTCTTCAGCTTTACAACAATGCTGAGGATAATATGGAGAAAGGAATGCAGATATGGGAAGAATCAGAAAAGCAGCACTTGAGTGAAACCTCCAATTCAAAGGATGTTAGATTACATTTGCAGAACACAGGGTTGGATGGGCTATTTAAAAATATGTCATCAGATAAAACTGCTGCACAGGCGGCAAATATGAGGTCTCAGATAAATCTCCTGTGGGGTACCATGCTATATGAACGCTCAATTGTGGAATTCAAATTAGGGCTACCAGTATGGCATGAATGTCTGGAGGTTGCAGTTGAGAAGTTTGAACTCGCTGGAGCTTCTCCAACAGATGTAGCTGTGATGTTGAAGAACCACTGTTCAAATAACACTGCTGTTGATGGTATGTTTTTGTGCTAGTTTAAAACTTTGTAGCTGAGTAGATATATGTTCAAATATTTTAACACTTTTCACTAACAGGTCTAGGATTCAAAATTGATGAAAATAGTACAGGCATGGAATGAGATGTATGAAGCTAAAAAGTGGCAAGATGGAGTTCCATCATTTCGTTTGGAACCCTTATTTAGAAGGAGAATATCAAAAATTTATCATGCCTTTGAGCTTGCATGAATTACATCTTTTTCTGCAACATGTTGAAGAATAATAGATCCTACGGCCACTTAGGCTGCTTCTGTGCCTGAAATGCTATTGTCATCACAAGGTAACTGAGAGTTTGAGAGCCATACTGATAGCATTCATTTAATTGATTTGCTTAAGTAGTAGTTTTGATTGTCTTTAACATCTAATAATGTGCATGATTTGTTCTCTGAAATTTCCATTTCTGTAGAATGAGAGTCTGAGTTCATCTTGGAAAAGCATCATACAGATTTGAGCATTGATAAATGATAAATAGCTGTAGAATATTGGCATCTGCTGTACTGTAAATGCAGTCTTCTTATCGATTATTTATGTTCGATTTGTGTTAAAGGTTTCATTACTTTCTTGCTTAAACCTTTTAACAGTTTCTTCTACAAATCCATTGTACAATGCACAAGCTGCTCGGTATATATCCTTGCTTAGTAGCAGTAGAAAATGGTTGACAAAGTGTATAAGAGGTTTTTATCTGAAATTTCTAATAAGTATCCCTTTCATATAAAATAGAAGTCTTTATGCTTATGAAAACTAATATATGAAGCCATATTGAGATGTTATTTGATACTTGATTTTAGATTGCTATATTTTACACTGCAGGCAAATTGAATGCTATTTGGCCGAACTGTTTTTGGAAGAATAAAGCAGCCTTTAAAAGAAATAACATAACTTTCATTAGAACTAGTAAAAGGATTTATAGTCCAATGTCAACTGTTCTGCATGGATCTTTGAAAAACTATATTTCTAAGTACTAAATATTCAATTGAATCAGTTGTTGGAATTGTGGAGTGAACTGAATAAATTGTGTCTTTAAATCTTTTCTTCTTCAATGTGCCACTATAAAGATTAGTTGCAAAGATGATTGTTTTAAACATATATAGTTTGTATAATAATTTATTGCATTATAATGTAGATTCAAATAATAACTTTTTGGCAACAAATGTCTGGTAACAGCATTCATGGTTGTGATAATGTCTTTAGTTCTGATGAGTGCAATTGGAGAAATAGTTGAAGACAATTGAAGAGAATTCTATATCAGAAATTTGCACTTTGGTGAAGTACATTATTAATTTATAGACCTAAGAATCTGATGTTAGCTACTTAATATTGTGATTACATGCTATGCTATTAATGCATACTTGCATTAACATTTTTAAATTGTTTGGCATCATTAGTATATCGTGATTATTCTTTCATGTAGTTGTTTGGAAATGGACGATAAATGTATGATGACCGCAGGCCATCCATTTTCACATTTACAGTCCAGGACTCTTTAAGATTTTTTTTAATGTTTGCTGTCAATTTTCTTCCATCAATTGGTATTGTCTTCTTATAAATGATATCTGCAATTTAAATGGTTGTATCATGATTTATGAGTCTCTACTATGGACTTCTATAGTTGTCATTGTCATAGTTCATGGTTCTGAGGGATCAATCATTACATGCAGGATTTATTTTATGGACATATTCATAGTTAAGTTTTCTCTATTCTGGACTTGAAATTACCTGTATTTTTGCTTCCAATCTGTTGAAGTGTTGTTTGCTATTCTTTCTACAGCTGAACTCAATGCTTTGCTAAGCAACCATATGCATGATTGGCATTGCTTAATTCTATTATTTTGCTTACTTTCTTTGTTGCCCTTGTTCATAAAATATGACTGTAAATCATCTTTGTTGACAACCTTGGTTCACCTCCTGCAGGTTTTCTTGCTGCTTTTAATAGTTTGGAGTCAACATTGTACTAATAGAAAGAAGCTATTCTTTACATTGCGCATAGATGTTCCACGAACATAGGGGCTTGCAAATTCCTTTACACATTGGGAGGATGAAGTTGCAGGAATTACCTTTTACTTACTTTCTGCTTTTGCTCACATTGCCTTCCCTTTAATTGTTAGATTTATAGTGATCGGTAGGATATTAAATTTATGCCAAAAGCAGTGGGAGAGATATGTTGTTTGTTTTCCTGTCTTCCTTGTGCTGTAACTTATCCATTTGTAACTACTCATTGTTGAGATTTCTACTCTGTAGGTTATTGAGCTTACCAGTTGCAACTCATTCTACTTTCAAAATCAAAGAAAAAGACGGGTGTAAAAAAGTCTAAGTTTAATTCTGAAACGTTCATAATTGATAATGCACATGCTTATATCTTGTTTCGTTTAGATTTTGCACCTTGTACTCATGTAGGATTAATTGTGACAAAAGTTGCTTGCAATATCGTGCAACTATAATTTGTCTTTGGTTTAAATTTTCAGAGTATGAAATTGAATATACCAGAAATAATTTTGAGATGAGTGAGGTGATTTTTCAAACAAATCCTTACAATGAATACCGTACAATCAACTGTTACAATTGAGATATACAATTTTTTTTTAAATATCCCCATAATTACACTTCAAATTATTCCACTTTTCAATACTTAAATAAATTTAATATTTTAAAATTAATTTTTACCACCTTTTTTTTATAATAATTTTGATAATATCAATTCTAATACAATATAATCTAACTACCCATAGAAATTTTAGAAAATGAAGTGTTCATCAAGGAAGTTTAGTTTAAAGTATAATTTTGAATTTGTTTTATAAAGTATCATTACTTTTGAAGTATAATTGTAGGAATATTCTTAAAAATTATTGAGTCACACTTCTTAAAATTAATTTTATATTGTTTTAGTAGGGGCCATTTAGAAAAATCTTTGAGTCCCACTTCAATTAACTTTGTTCAAAACAATCTATCTCTTTGCCACTTTCATTTGAATTTGTTCGATACTCTCACAATATGAAAGGAGGCTTTCTCAAATATGAAAGATCATCCTCACTGAATAGCTGACTATTGATCCTCCTAACTTAAGCATTAGAGTGTTCTTTGCAAGTACCATTCCCTCGTGCAATTAAAGTATCTAGAATAATAAATTCAACCATCTCTGATCAAGTCCCAAGTAATACCCTATCCTTGGATCTTGTCCAGAATAGAATCAATTCTTATAGTAAAACTAATTAATTTTAGACCGGTACAATTGATATTGAAGAGTTAAAAATATAAAACAAAATTGAATACAAATCAATCAAACCATACAAACCAATCACAGTTTGATCGGTTGAACCAATTCAAAACTTATTTGCTTTGTAAGTCCAAAGTTGCACTAGACAAGAATCGAACTTGGATCTATTCCATGGTAGAGTGTTGTTCATTGATGGACTTAAATTATATAATATATACTTATATTGTGTTAGAAAATGAACAAATTATTTTCAAGTCTTAATAATGTATTGACTTATTATTATATAGAATAATTTTATATTCTCTTAATCCATCCTTTTAATAATCCTCTTAATTATTAAATAAATAAAATAATAAACACATTTTAAGTTTCTAAGATATTAATTAAATACTTTTATTTTTTTATTTAATACTTACTTTATTATATACTAGAAAGATTATATTAAGAGGATAAGTTATGAAGATGAGTTAGGAGAATATGACAAAACTCGTATGTATATTATATACTTATATTACTTTATGATTGTAGTGTTGTGTATTTATGTAATGCGTTAACTTATTGTACGTGTTATAAATCAATTTGATTGTGTTAGAAATATATTTTAATATTTGACTTCATGATATTATTTATATATTTAACAGTGGTATGTTATATTTGTTTACATATTATTTGTTAAATATAAAAAGTATGTATAGAATTTTTATTTGCCTTCAAAACCTTGAACTCCTCTCTTTACTGGACTAGTCCGGTTTCCAAATATTGTCCTTCCCTATTTGATGCGTATGTTTATTGTTTGGGAAATTAATTATCTCGTCCCCTGTATTATGAGTATTTACATAGGATACCCCTTCATTTGAGTAATAATTCTCACCTTCCTTATTTCATGCAGGTATATTATATTGATACCCTTTATTGATTATTCATTATAGTCCATTACGATGCACGTGACTAAGAGTCAATGCTTGTCCCTTCGACCAAACACGAAGTTGACATTTTTTCCCTACTAATAATATTAAAGATCATGCCTCTCTGTCAGTAAACAAAAGCAACCGCTAGTTTCCTACAATGAGGAAGAAGCGGATATATGTCTGATTTCAACCAGGTAACAATTCTCTTTCTCAGTAGACTCTTCCTCGTCCATGAAAATTTGCTTGCACTTGCATTCCACGCCCTGTCTCCTCTGCACATATTCATGTTTCAGAAGGAGATGAGGCTCATGTCAATTTGGAACTTTGAATAAAGTTGAAAATATCATAAGATTACTCAGATTTTTCCATCAACAACTAACAAGATTTTATATAATCTCTTGAAATAGTTTAATTTTATTAGAAGTTTTATACTATCATCTAATTATGTGTTATTAAATCATTTAATGAATTTGACTGTGATAACAATTACTTAAAAAGTTAACATTTTTAATAATATAATAATATGTAATTGAATTGATAGTAAAAGACATATAATACTAACATGACGTTTGGTATACAAAAATTACTTTGGAATGGAATGAAATGAAATGAGCATAGAATGGATTATTCCTGCATTTGTTAATTAAAAATAACATGGAATCCATTCCACAAAATCAGAAAAGGAGCATGAAATCTAATCCCTCTCAAAGAGGTGGGATTGAAATTCCATGCTCCATAAAATGGGCATTAGTTTTTTTTTAGTTCAGCTTACCCTTATTAATTTTACAAAATTACATTTATTATCCATTTTAAATTTAACATGTTTAATGAGATAACTCCTTAGCAAACAAAGGTTTCTTTTTAGTAATTCAAAAGTTTAGAAAGAGGGGAGACTAACTTATTCTAAGGTCAAGGTATGTCATAAGTCTCAACGAGAGCTTACTATAGTACTTACAGATTATCTATTAATAAGGGACTCTAACAAGATTCGAATTTAAGATCTTTTAAAATATGAAACTCAATTTTATTAGTTGAACCAACCATTTATAAAATGTTGAGTATCCGAGATAAGGAGTATTTAAAATTTTACAAAAAGGGCATTTAAACTTTTTATATAGAGGGCATTTTTGTTATTTATATCAATTTTGATTTCATTCTACATCAATTTTATGTATTAAATAATTGAATGGTTTGGAAAATTATTCTATTGCAAAAGATACTAAACTATATATTAGTAATGATCATTCCATTCCATTATATTTCATTCCATTGTCATTCTATCCAGTTTCATGGAATGATCATTCTGTATATCAAATATCATGTAAAAGTGGGTCAAAATTAAATCTATCTGAAAATGATGCCCAAGCTAATCATATTATCCTAACTATCACCACGAAAGCAATTATAGTCAGGCATTAGAAAATTTTGAGTAAATTATTTAATATTATATTTATCAATATTTATACTTGCAAGCAATCAATTCCTATATCATAAGCAAAAGCAAATAACAACGGCGAGCAATAATAATGACAAACAGAATGCAAAAACAAATATAAGATGACAATCAATTATCTTTTTATTATCATTGACAATATTTTCTTTTGGCCAAAATGCACATAACCCCCTTGAACTAGTCAGTTTCAAAAATCCCCTTGGTTGTCTTAAAATCTGCAACACAACTCCTTACAATAACAGAAACATGCAAGGAACTCCTTTTGTGAAGTTTCCATCCATGACATTAACGGAAATTCAATCACGTGACTGCATGTGGTCCTTTAGTCCCAAAATTCCTAATTTTCATTCATCCCTTTTTCTCCTAGACTAGACCCACATTGAAAATCTAGGGCTTCTACAGCAAAACCAAAGAGAGCATCCTATGCCTTACCCAATAATTTATGTGTTGTTAGATCGATGCCTTCATCTCATTCCTTTGCTTTTTCATCTCAATCTGGTAGCAATGGTGGTAGCATTATACGGGTGTGCCAGTGTGGAGAGATTGCTCTGGTGAGAACTTTGTGGACAACAAATAACCCAGGAAGAACATTTTTTGTTTGCCCAAACATTGGTCAATCCAATGGTTACAATTACTTTGATTGGTTTGACCCATGACCAAACAATCGTGAAGCATCATTTATCAATGGCTTGCTAACTCTGGTGAAAAAATCGGAAAGTCAAAGAAGAAGGGAGAATGTACTAATTGGATTGCTAGTGTTAAGTTGGTTTATATTTGGTTTGATATAGTGAAATCAAAAGGCAACAGTTGGCATAAGGGTATACAAAGGAATAGGTTGATGATGCATCTAATGTGGATATGGAAAGGGATATTTTGTAATGGATTAATTTTGCTGCGTAGGCTATAAGTTAAGGTAGGTAGTGGTTTAGTTTGTGTAATGCTTGTAATGCCAAATCTATGTAATTGTAGTGGTTTAATCCATTGGGGAATATGTAATTTTCATGATTTAATGATATCTGAGTTTTGAATGACCATTGTTGCATTATGTAGTATTAAGCAATGAACCAATAAAGTAGTAAACCAGAACAAACCAATAAAACACAAACCTCTAAACCAGAACCACAACCAATAAACCACAAACCAGAACCAATAAAGCAGAACAATAAACCAATAACCATAAAATTATAACCAATAACCAATAACCACAAAATCAATAAACCAAAACCAATAAACCAATAACCACAAAAAGTGCATTTCTGAATAAGATTTTCAATGGTGTATTTCTAAAAAGTAATGTAATGATCCTTATCTTCTTCTGAAACATGTAGTGTAATGTAGTTAACAAAGCCACAAATACAGAAATGTAGTGAACATGTTACACTGGTCTTGTTCTAGATACCCAAATCTGAAGACTGTAAGAGACCAATAAAATATCATATTCCATCAATAATGCAATTCCTGATGTTTGATTACATCTAAAAAAGTCAGATTACATCCACAAAGTGAAAAAACATCGCTCAAGTTCCCCCAACTTCCCAAAATATGATAAAGGCTTCAGTTTGGCCTCATAAAAGTTGATTGTGATGCTCCTCTAGTCCTTTTTCTTTGTTGATGGGACCATTGCAATTCTTGACATTCTATCCAGCAGCACCATAATCGCTACACTTGAGTGTTTGACCCTTTCTACTAACTCTGTAGGGTTTACTAGTTCATCTGCAGCTTTTTTTTCTAGTCATTTTAGGCTTTCTAGGTGCACTCTTGTACTTTAGAGGATTAATAGGGAGGCCTTTTGTCTCTGGCCGCTCTTTTTTATCTAGTTACTGACAAATAATAGGAGCATAGGCTTCCATAAATGTGCTAGTCCAGTAGTAACTGTTGACGTAGTTTTGAGGAATTTCCTTCATCCTATATATGATAGTTACTGCATGTTCTTAGGGAATTCCACTCAAGTCCCACCTCCTACACCATCCCTATTTTAGAGCCTATGTCATGAAATTGTAAATTTATGAACTAATCCCAACTGTCCCAGTTCTCTACTTCAACAATAGTGTAAGCTATGGGATGCATGCTATCATTTGCATCCTTCCTAACTACACATAGCAATTGTCTGCCAAATTGTCCATTTTGGAAACACCCATCCATATAAATAACAGGTCTGCAACTAGCTAGATAGCCTTTCGTGCATGTATCCTAACAAACATACATCCTTTGAAATAAGGAAGCTTCCAATTTCAGCTTCACTGTGCTTTCGAGATTATGCTCTCTGATGGCAGCACAATAATCCCATAACTTCCCAAATTTTTCTGAATGCTTCCCATCAATGTCATCCCTAACCACTCTTTTAGCTCTATAAGTTTGATATTTAGAAACCTTGATGATACGATCCCTTTCCACTTGATTTGCAAATGCTATTGGCTTCCAATTAAGCTGGTCCCTAATTAAATATACATATTTCTTTGACAATCACCTTGCAATAACCTTTGTATTCTCTCTTGCCCATCCACAATTGTGCTCAGGGTGATGGAATAATTTAATTTGGAAAGCAGCCCCATGTTGAGTTGGAGATGCACGAATTCTCCAACCATAATTCGTCTTACACTTGATTGTTATCCTATTTGATTTATTCTTGATGTAGTCAACATCAATGCCATTCTCAATGACATATTGTTTAAGTGCCTTTTTGTAGATCTTAAAGTCAGCAAACTTCAAACAAACCACCAAGTTGATTTTCCTTTAGATGTCAGTTTTCTGGTTGAACTTAGGGAACCTTGATCTTCGAGATTCTTCAATAGAACCATCCAAACTAATTAACTCATTACTATCAGCATAGTCTAAATGGTAGTCACCATTATATTTCTCCCAATTTATAATAGGTTTACTGCTTCTAGGTTGACCATTTGCTTGTGTGCTTGCTGAGGTTGACCTTGTAGCTCTTGTTCTCGCATTATTTGTAACTTTTTTCTTTGACCTCTTGGAATTTTTTTCCTCTAATAGGTGCACTTTGTTGGGTCACTATTTCAGTGGGTGTGGGTGCTTTCTCTTCTGCCTAATTTGTGGCCTCATGTTTGCCATCTTGTATTTGCCCACCTTCCTTTCCATTCAACCAACTGTTAACTTCATGTACCACACCTTTACCACCAACGTTTTCACAGAATAGGGCTAGGTTTTCTAAGTCACTATCTTTAAAGTCAATTCATTCCCTTCCTCCTCAACATTTTATTCCTCCTCTCCCCCTAGCTCAAGTATTCCGACCTCTGTATTAACTACATGATTAGTATAAAGCCGAGCAAGTTAACCTCCCTTTTTGTAAACCTCTCAGTTATTACTTTTACATTTGCATCACTTTCAAAAAGTTTGATTTGAGGCATCCCTTCATGTTCAAATTTATACCAGAACTAAAAGTCACTCAAATACCCCTTTGCATATACTTAGTGAAATGGAGCACTGAGGTCAGGCCAATGTCAAAGTCCTCGTATGAATATAATTCTTCACCTTGATAATATGTAACAAGTTTATCTTAAACATATTCTCCGTAATATAAAAGTCAATATTACTCTTTACTGTGCCCATTTCAGACACCTATAAGCAAAAACACTTAAAAAATTTCAAAAAAATATACCAAAAGCATATTATTTCCACTGGACATACAATGAACAAAATGTATACTTTCCCAAAGATTCCCACTGGACCATAAAGCATCAACAACATAGAAACTAAACACTGGACCACAAAGCAATAAAACACATGTATGATTTCCTACATATTCCCATTAGACCCAATACACCGGACCACAAAACAATAAAAAGCAGAAAATTTCCTTAACCCCTAACAAGCACTGGGACAACAATTACCTTCCTTTGACAGCATAATGCAGTAAACAAACAAATCAAATGAATAGAGAAATGAGACGGAGCTTACCTCTTAGAATTTGTCACAAGCCTTAACTTGTGTTCTCCTGCTTCAATGTTCTCAAGGTGTCTTCAATTGCTTCAGTCTTCTCCCACTAAAGGTTTGGGTTTGATTTAGGGGTTTAGGGCTAGCAACCAAATGAATTTACTCAACTGGAATTAGGATTACTGATTAAAGCTCCATGTTCAGTCACGTGATTGAGTTTTCGTTAGTGTCATAGATGGAAACTTAATAGGAGGGGGTCCTTACATGTTTCTGGTATTATAAGGAGTCATGTTACTAACTTTAAAACCACAAGGGTTTTTTTTGAAACTAACCTATAGGCCATGGGGTTACATGCATTTTGTCCTTTTCTTTTTTCAGAATGAAGCCGAACATACCCATCAATCTATCCAATTGTCTACCATATTCATGTTTAAGGTCTACATTTTCTTTAATTTATTTATTATTGATAATCTTCAAACATTTTTATTTTATTAGTTAGGACACATTTTGCTTGATGAAATGTCACTGATTATAATGTTGTCAACATAAAACAAGATTTTAGTTTTAATCTAGGTGTTTGCCCTTGATCCAATTGGGAATCAAATTAATTATAAAAATATGAGTTTAATTAGCCAATTTATTAGTGAAAAAAATAGTGTCTAGATGACTGAATAAATTGACCTTAATATGACAACGATTAATTAGGATTGTTATTGCATTTAAAATTATTCTATATTATCATTTCATTATGTATTATCACATAATTAAAAGAGTTTTATTTTTGATATAATTATTATTATAATTAAGCATTTTTAATATAACAACACGAGTGAACTATGGTATACAAAAATTTCAATAGGCAGCCTTTGTTAATGGTGGGGTCTTGCAGATGACAGGTAATAACAATTAATAACCCTTTTTAGCAAATATAGGCAAATTCAAGAATAAGATTACAAGGCTACCTGAGCATACCACACACAAAGTGTTTAACGTCTTGGATAAACAAGAATGCTTTAGCAAGTCACCGCTTAAGTGACTACAAAAATTCGTTTCCAGCTTTAAAAGCTTTTGAAATTTGTTTCAAAAGGAGAAAAATTAGAGGGTGAGGGTAGGTGCTAAAATGTAACACCAAAAAATTGCACTTGCATATGGGTGTGGAAGAGAGCCATAATAAATTCAATTAACATAAACAAAAATGTTACTTGCACACTAAAACGGTCCACCATTCTTACACCAAATGGCTATGTCACCAGATTGAAGCCACCGTGTTGTAAACATAAGCCACGTCAGCAGATGTAATGTCAAATTTGATTTTGGAGCTCAAAAGCTTATTCTCTCTTCTTGTACTTCCGGTTTTCTGTTGTTTCATATTCCTGCTCTTCGTTCGCTCTCCAACTCCAGTGCTTCTTCACCCGCTCCTGCTTTACTAGTTGTCTACTCTTTCATAGCAAATATCTCGCTCCAGCTAGCATGTTCTTTCCCAGCAAATATCTGGCTTGCAGGTTAGGGTTCGTTCGATTATAAATGTCTTTTTGTGTAATGGTTTGAATGGTGGCTGTTTAGATTGTTAACAAAATATTTTAATCTTCAGTTCTGTACTTGATCTTCTTTGGTAATATACAAATTTTGATGCTATTAATATTGTCAAAGTTGAGTTCACTGAAGGAAAAGGGTTTGTCTTGTAGGTTAGGGTTACCATCAAACATTAGTTCATAGAGGTTCAAGAGAGGAAAAGGGGTTCAAAACATCAGTCATGAGTTAGTAAACTTTTTGCATGGAGGTTCTTTAACCACTTTTCACAGCAAATTTATCACTTTTTTTATACATTGTTAACCACTTCTATATCCAAACTTCATGGTATTTTATTAACCACTTTTCACGTTACATTCACCTCTTTTTACACGTTGTTAACCATTTAACTTGCACCTTCAACACTTGTCATATCCAAAACTCATGATACTTCATTAATCACTTTTCACACTAAATTTACCACTTTTTTTATACATTGTTAACCACTTAACCTGCACCTTCAACACTTGTCATAGCCAAACCTTATAGTACTTCATTAACTACTTTTCACACTAAATTCATCATTTTTTTTACACATTGTTAACTACTTAATATGCACATTCAATACTTGCCATATCCAAACCTCATAGTACTTCATTAACCATTTTTCACACTAAATTCACTACTTTTAACACACGTTAACTACTTAACTTGCATATTCAACATTTACCATGTCCAAATCTCATAGTGCTTCATTAACCATTTTTCACACTATATTCACCACTTTTTTACACATTGATAACCACTTAATCTGCATGTTCAACATAGAGCGTATCCAAACCTCATGGTGCTTTATTAACCACTTTTTAAACTACATTAACTATTTTTTTAACCTAGTTAACCATATAACCTCCACCTTTAACATTTTCCATACCCAAACCTTATGGTGCTTCATTAACCATTTTTTACACTACATTTTTCACTTTTTTTCACATTGTTGACCACTTAACATGCACCTTCAACACTTGTCATGTCCAAACCTCGCAGTGTTTCATTAACCACTTTTCACACTAAATTCACAACTCTTTTACACATTGTTAATATCTTAACCTGCACCTTCAACACAGAGCATATCCAAATTGCATGGTTCTTTATTAACTACTTTTGACACTACATTAATTATTTTTTTATACCTTGTTAACCACTTAACCTGTACCATCAACACTTGTCATATTCAAACTTCATGGTGGTTCATTAACAACTTTTCACACTACATTCACTGTTTTTTTTGCACATTGTTAATTACTTAATTTGTACCTTCAACACAAAGCATCTGTAAATCTCATGGTATTTCATTAACCACTTTTCATACTACATTAATCACCTTTCTACACCTTGTTATCCGCTGAACATGCACCTTTAACACTTGCCATATCTAGACCTCATACTGCTTTATTAACCACTTTTTACACTACATTCACCATTTTTTTATATGTTCTTAACCACTTAACTTGCACTTTCAACACTTGTCATATCTAAACTTCATGGTACTTCATTAATTACTTTTCACACTACATTCACGACTTTTTTACATGTTAATCACTTAACATGTACCTTCAACACAAAGCGTCTCCATACCTTATGGTGCTACGTTAACCACTTTTCATAGTACATTAACTACTTTTTTATATATTGTTAACCACTTAATATGCACCTTCAACACTTGTTATATCCAAGCCTCATAGTGCTTCGTTAACCACTTTTCACACTACATTCACCATTTTTTTACACTTTGTTATCCACTTGGCAACCACTTTTAAAACATGAAATATGATTGTAAAATGATAAATACTTGTGCAGACCTTTTGTGTTTGAAAAAGCATACTTGAAGGATGATGTAAATATTCATGATATATGTGATAGCTTACAGGATGTTGTAAATGGTGTTGAAAGGATGGAAGAAGTAGATGAATGTGTTATCATTTTGAGTGATAACTTGAATGAGTAATTCGAACCTTGCGAGCCTGCATCAAGGATGTCATTTCCTTCTGAGGTTACTGTTAAATCTTTCTATAGGCAATATGCTTATAAATAGGGATTCGGGTTCATGACATGAAATTCAATAATAGGTCATGATGAAATGTATGTACAATATGTATGTACATTCATAATTAAAAAAAACTATGTACATTTTATAATAGACACAAAATTCATGTATACTATTTACACTCAATTAAAAAATCATATGTACAACATAATGACCCAGTCACAGTAACCCACTAACTCCTCCATCTTCCAACACTTTATCTCTTGTCTATTATCCTTGTACAATACCCATTCGCATAATAAATCCTGTCGAATCTGGTTCACCTCCTCTTGTGGGTTCAAATTTAAATAATGTCAAATAACAACAGTTTAATGTTGCTCAAGAAAACTAACAAGAAAATATTTACTAGTGAATAGTCTGGCATAATATTGTCTCCCATTTTTTGATGCCATCCCATGTATCAAGATATTTTCGCACATGTATGCCGCTGTCATGACTATGTTAATGAAATTAATACAATTTTAAACACATTTGATGACCATATAAATTAAACATCTATCAAAAACTAGCTACTCACTTACGTTGCTTTGGCAAATCAACAAATTCCAGGTCTAAGGATGCATCCTCTTTGTTGAGTCTTGGATTAAATATGATGGCCCTTCGCATGATGGCCCAGTTAATCCAAGAGACCCAATATTTTCTGCTATGGGTCCAAAACATACAGAACCAATGGCTTTGAAATAAAACAAGTGCAAAAATCTACAATAGCCGACATTTATGAAGTTAATGCACCCATCAATAAACTCAGAAACTACAACATATTTTACATGACATTATGACTACCAATTTGCATTCATAAATGTCATAACCTACTACAAGGTATTCTATGACGTCATTGAAAGTCCAGGGCTTGTGACGACCTTCTTTAAAATCCTCTGAGCCACCTCTCACCGCTTCCTATATTGGCATATTAATCCACATAGGTTAAATGACAACTGACATTGGTGATATGCTTACAATTATATAATGCTCTACTACTTATAATGAAGCCATGAGTAACTATACGTCGGCTGATGATCCTTTTTTTTTCTCATTCATCATCCATCAACTTGGGAATAGCTAACAAAAAAATTGTAAAATAAAAGTCTTGTTCTTAGTACTGTTGTCATGTGTAGCTAATGATATATTGAATGTAATAGTCAATGTTTAAGTTCATACTAACCATAGAACTAACATATCCCTTGTGTGCCATGGAATGAGCATCAAAATGGGTGAGATACTGTCCATTCAAATTCACCAAAATACTAATAATAAATTACAATCACAATTATACAAACATGCACTATTAACTGACATTATGAAAAATGTCAATATACCACAATTGAGTTTGATACATACTGCTCTGTTGGATGATGCTTGCTTGGCCTACAATTGCAACATTTATACAAAGTCTACAGCATCTTCTTTTATGCCTTATCCGAAACCCCACCTGAAACTAGTAGATACATCATACAGGCACCGTTTCTCACTATTATTATGCACAACCACAAACGGTCACAGAAGACATAGGACAGATAATGCCTACGCACATTTATCACCAAACAACTATAAATGTTCGTGTATTGTGAAATGACTATTATCATATTTGCCTATGATTGTATCCTTAAAGAAATTAGTGTTTTAATGTTGTTCATGGCTGGTAGATGAGTGAATGAGCATCAACTTAGAAGAGTATACTTCAACAATTTTGGTCTAGTTAAGAAATAAACTTACCAAATGATACATCCTACTAATAAGCTAAGTGCAGTAAAACTCTAAAGAAGAAATATCAGATTCGGACCCTTTTAACCATGAGTTACTTTTTGCAATAGGCCACTTGAATATGTTTTAACTTAATTTATTCACCAAATTACTCTTAATTCAGCATTCTTAATGTACATGGACCACATAGGAAGTCGGTGTTCACACCTGGTAATCGGAATGCACTAGTTTCAATCCTTATGATAGGCATTTCACTTGCAATCCTTGTGACTAGCACATCAGCAATGGTAGCTCCATCAGACAAAGTAGAAGCAGGCGTAAGAGTAGGCCTTCATATATTATGATCACTGAACAACTATTCACTGAACAACTATTCATGAGCTTCATCTTATTCTCCAGAAAGCACAGGCACTCATGCAATTGTTTGTTCTCTTCTAACAACTGATTATATTTAGCTAGGAGCCGCTCATGTAACTGTTTATTCTCTACAATTGTGCTAAGCCAACTCTTACTTGACATAAAATTCATATTTTGCATAATATCTCTGCCCACTTTTAGCCCCCTCCAATACCTCCTTAATCACCTCATATTCCATCTCTTTAGGATATACAACCAATTCATCCATAATCTATTATTCATATAACAATAGGATGCAAGTTAAATTGACATAAATTAACTATAAGAACAAATGAACTGCATTTGATTAAGAAAACATCTACACCACAATAATCTTAGTGTTTTTAAATGCTTCATGAACTTTATGGCTTGATTGTGGGCAATAAAAGATGCGTGGGAAGGATCATAAGGGAGAAGCATCTAGCTTCTTGCATAAGCCCATGTGGTCAAAAGCCCAAACTTACAAGCATAACAAATTTTAGTCACTAATATAACAAACAACCAATATTTTTATATAAATGCAAAATACTTGAAAAATTGTCATTACCTACAAAATTGCAGCGCGCCCAATCAAGTGTACTTGGGCATTATTAGAACTCGTGTGCAAAGAAATGTGGACTCGGGTAACTCCATCAAGTAAGAAGTTATATATAGCTTCACCCCAACTATAATTATTGAGGGAGTCCAAGTCATCCAACAACTTCGTGAAACCGAACTTCATTGTTAGAGTAGTCTTTGGAAAATAAAACCCCTCAAATGCTAGTAATGTGTATAGATGACAAAAATTATCAACATCACAATCCTATTGATGTTGCTTTAATAACTGCATGATAACATCAGTTGTTATGTCAGACTATGCAAACAATTGCTCGATCTAAGATGCTCCATACTCATCATCAACCTTTACAACATTTCCATGGATATGCAATCCAAGTGTAAATGTAACATCTAAGGACGTAAAAGAAACAACCCTCCTTCTTACTCTGAATTCTGCACTAAGATCAACCCATCTAACAACTAATTCCTTCAACAACGGAAGAGTTCCATCTTTTCACCCATATGTACAAGCCACTTGAATGATATAGCCTCAATTCGGTTTCTTTGCACTATTGATTGCATCTAATTCACTTCCAAGAGACACTTGGGTTAGCATACATGCTGTAGTCAAGCCTACAAAAAAAAATATTCAGACATAATATCAAACTTTAATATGAAAAGCAAATTACAATGCCTACCCCAGTGTTTACGAAGTTTTTACATGTAGCGATTGTAATTTGCTTCTCATATTAATGTTTAATGTTATATGAATGTTTTATTTTGTAGGCTTGAATACGGCATGTATGCTAACCTAAGTGGCTATTGGAAGTGAATAAGATACTGTCAATAGCATAAAGAAATCAAATTGAGGCCACACCTTTCAAGTGGCTTGCACATATGGGTGAAAAGATAGAACTATCTTTTCCTTTGTTGAAGGAAATGGTTGTTTTATGGGTTGATCTAGTACGGGATTTAGAGTAAGAAGGAGGGATGTTTCTTTTACCCCCTTAGATGTTGCATTTGCACTTGGGATGTGTATCCATGGAGATGTTGTAAAGATTGACGATAAGCTTGGAGCATCTTAGACCAAGTAATTGTTTGCACAATCTGACATAACAATTGATGTTATCCTGTAGTTGTTAAAGCAACATCAAGCAAATTGTGATGTTGATAATTTTTGTTGTCTGTACATACTACTAGAATTTGCAGAGTTTTATTTTCTAAAGATTTCTCAGACAATGAAGTTCAGTTTCAGGATGTTGTTGGATGACTTGGACTCCCGCAATAATTATACTTGGGGTGAAGTTGTATATAACTTCTTACTTGATAGAGTTGCCCCAGCCCACACCTCTTTGCGCATGGGTTCTAATGATGTCTAAGTACACTTGATTGGGTGTGTTGCAGTTTTACAAGTAATGACAATTTTTGAAGTATGTTGCATTTATATAAAAATATTGGTTGTTTGTGATATTAGTGACTAAAATTTGTTACGCTTATAGGTTTGAGCTTTAGACCAGATAGGCTTCTGCAAGAGGCTAAATGCTTCTCCACCACGCTTCTTCCCACACATCTTTTATTGGCCCACAGTTCGGTTCTCAAGCCATAAAGTTCATGAAGCTTTTGAAAACATTAAGGTAATTGTTGTGTAAATGTTTTCTTAATCAAATATCATAGTTCATTTGTTCTTGTAGTTGATTTATGTCAATTTAACTTGCATATCATGGTTTTAAATTGTGATTTGTAACCGTTATTACAATATTGCTGTTACTAGAGCTTCTGCAACCGCAAAGTGACCACAATTTCGGCCGCATCAACAGCTTTTTTCCGCAATTGTCCTCAATTTCTACAATTACATCTTAACAACATCCACATCCCCAACCGTAATCTCAATTTAAAACCAAGTTGCATTCTATTATTATGTGAATAATAGATTATGGATCAGTTGGCTAAATCTCTTGAGGAGATGGAATATGATGTGATTAAGGAGGCGTTGGAAAAGGCCAAAAGTGGGAAAAGGCAATCTGCAAAATATGAATTTGATGTCAAGGAAGAGTTGGCTGAGCACAAACATTTGATTGAAGAGAATAAACAACTACATGAGTGGCTCCTAGCTAGAGACAGTCATTTGTTAGAAGAGAACAAAGTACGAGCGCTTGTGCTTTTTAGAGAACGAGATGAAACTCATGAAATAGCTGTTAAGTAAGCATAATGTGCAAATGCCTGCGTAGAACAAAGGGTAAGGAATTTCATTGGAGATACCAATAAAAATAAATTCCTAAATAAATGCAAACAGAAACTCTCCCTCAAGATGCCAAAGTTATTATCATTAAGAAGAGAAGATAGGCAGTAAAAACATAAATAACTTCCTCCAGTTGGCAGTTGGACATTCTTTCAAAAAGAACAACCAGAAGCAAAGGGGAGAGAAACTTAAATGCAGCACAAAAAACCAATGTTGAACCATCAGGGAGAGCATTTTACAGTTTAATAGTTCAACTATGGCTGAATCTGTTTTACTCTCTCTCTCTCTCTCTCTCTCTCTCTCTCTCTATATATATATATATATATATATATTTCTGAAAGAAATATACAAATTGTATTTCATAACTTTGACATTTTATCAAATATTGAAATCTTTTACTTCACAAATTGTTAATTACAGATCCAAAAATGTTTTACTTATTTAAAAAAGCAAATAAGATGCATTTAAGTTAAATTCTTTTAATTTTCTATGTGTTTACATTGTTTACATTTTAAAATATCTTAAGTAGTATATTAAATATAATACTTGTAGCACCTGTAACAAGAGCAAAGTTTCGCCCTGATGAAGATACAGGCCTTGTTTTCAGCGAGGTTGGGGTTCAGTTGCATGTGATACTCATTCCGTGCCTTTTTTTTCAAACGAGATGTGGCATTATTTAATGGTGCCAATTGCCAAGTCACTCATCACTGAGCTAGTTTAGTCAGAGAACTGGCATGGGTTTGACTGGTCCACCAGTTGAGTAGATGTTCCCTTTAAATTTGATCAGTTTAGGAAAGTTCCAGTTTTAATAGAGAACCGAACGGGCTCACCAGCCAGTTCACTGGTTTTATGGTCAAACAGGCCATTCCAGTTCTCAGAACCGTGTGAAAAACACTAATTTTAAAAGAGGGATGACACACTATGATCAAAGTGTCCTTACTAACCAAATTAAAATGTTTTGGACATAAAACACCTATAAGGGAAAAAGCAACTTGTCTGTGATTCTTATCAGAAGCAAGCTGTGCTGGTTTAAGGCCAGTATTTTCCATCATCATTAGGTTAGGCAGCCCAGCGAAGAGGAGTACAACCTGAAAAAATTAAGTTAAATAAGAATTAGAAAAATGCTTTAAAAATAAAATATTAATTCACTAAGTACTTGAATAATTTCAAACGCAATAAAATCCAGGAGGAAGATTCAGCATAGAACATTATAACATACCCTCTTTATCCGGATGTACCTTATGTGCATCTAGATATAACAGAAGACATACGCAATTAGCAAAACCTATGTAAGTAGCCCTAAAATTCAAGCCAAAGGGCGAAGAATTGGTTCAATCACTAAAAAAGTGAAGAATAACACAAATAATTCACTTAAGCAGAACCATTCAAAACGTCAGCTTAAAAGGAAAAGGGGCAGTTGAAGCCCGTTAAATAACATAAAGAAAGCTAATTACTAACATTATTAATTATACATTGGAAAAAAAGAAATTGCCAATTAAAGAAAAAAGGAAAAAATTTAAAGGAAAAGATAAGTGTAATTTTGTATGATATTATCTTAGAAATAAAAAGACACAAGCAAAACTGGACCAAGATATCATCAATATATTCCTGAGAAAAATTCAAGGATAAATATAATGAGCATGGCTTAATTACTACAATGTAATATACATGGTGTGTCCCATGTGCCGCATCATATGCTTGGTACCTAATTCAAACATCATCCTTCATGATGGATAATATTTGACGGACAATGTTGCAGGAGAAATTACATGATGTTCATCACTAGTACCTTCATATTAAAAATAATTAAACGTAAAGGGAAAATTAATAATAACCAAGGAAAAATAGGACCATTTGGTTTGAAAAGCATTTCCAAATTTTCATTTTCAGCTTGGGCAAATTAAGATTCCACTTCCCAGACAATGTTTAACTAAAACTCTACCGAATACATTTTTAGGCTAATTTTCTGTTTCCAAATGACCAAACAAAGTGCACTCTTTGCTTGAGGAAAATAACACAACACCATAAACTGGCAAAAACATGTCAGAAGAAACAAACTTAACAAAGAATTACTCAATGTGTCAACTACAAAGTGGGCTATTGTAGTACTGCAACTGTATAGCAGAGTGTGGCAAACAGAAAAAAGAAAACATCCATTTTTAACTTATGACAACGGGAAAAAAATTAAATTGAAAATTCTCAATTACCAATGCAAAGGACTTCTTCCATTAATATCTGGAACATCAGGGTCAGCATTGCATTTTGAAACAACATGGAAAAGGAAAGCTGTCTGACCGTATTGAGCGGTAACATGTGTTCTCTGCATCAAGTACATTATAATTAGTACAATCAACATTTATAGAAGCATGCACATGCTTTAAGTGAGAGGAGAATCGGGAACTACCAATTTAGCATAAGTAATTGAGTGTATGATATACACATTATATAATAAAATTGACAACTTGAACAGTATTTTATGGACTGAATATTATCTCTCTTTTATAAATTATTTGATATACATTATATTGATGAGATTTCATTGCTCTGAACCACCAATAGTTTTAACTACCTGATTAGAAGTAAGGCACCCCAATCAGCAAGCCACAAGCTAGGATGCACAGGTACTCTTTTATGGCTGTCATACCTGTATAGCCAGTATATATGGATATGCATTTGGTACACATGGTTACCTATTAGGTACACTTAGGTATTTTAAAAAAAATTGCTATGGAGTACGTTTGGGAATGGCTTGATTATGCATGGTGTTTCATTGGTTGTTTTGAAGTACTGATCTCGTTTGTTGTTTTGTCATTTGTTGGTATAAAGTTTTGTTGGAAACTTGGAGTTGGAATGTTAAGGAAATGGTATTTATATTTTGGTTTAATTACTTGATTAGTTGTTTGCTGTTTTATTTTATTATATATTTTTATATTTTTTGTAATATATCCTTCCCGTACCTTAGCTTTGAAAATGTCGGTGCACCTGTTTCTGTATCAGTACTGGCAAGCATATCCAAAGCCAAAACCTAGGTCACAAGGAAAACTAGCTGGGCTTGTCACATTACTAGATTCATCATGTGGCATCCCCTACCCTAATGATCTCTTGAATACAGAAAAAAAAAAAGATTGATCAACTCCAACCTGATACCATTAACTTGGGCACCCCCTTGGAGTAAAAGCTCCGCAACCTGGATAGCACCCAAAACCGTACTCCAATGCATTGCAGTCTGGCTAGTATCATCCGTTGCATTTGCATCTCCCCCATGTTGGCAATCACCAAATAGAGGGACACAATAAGCTTTTCATTATTTTTCCAAGTAAATTTGAAGTGTCTATTCCTATTCCTATTTCTATTTCACCTATCAATCATGATCGGAAAAATGGACCGGGCTGAGATACTGTGGGCTTGTGAAGATGGTGTACGGATGGCTGGTGGTGGATTTGAGAATGGCTGTTATTTATTCTGTTTTTTTCTACCTGGTGGCCTCTACTTCCGTGCTCTTTTAAAGTAATTTAATTTGTACCTGAACACAGAAAATGGGAAGACGAAAGAATAACAACAACAGTTACTTTTGAGCATTGATTCGGTTTTGATGCTGAGAAGTAACATTAACGGTTCTGAGAAGACAATAAAAATGGCCAGTCAGAACAGAGGAGATGGGAAAGCTCGGAGGCCATTGAATCACGAGATGAGAATAGTATAAATAAGCTGATGTGGCTTAAAAATGTAGTTGAAATAAGTTAACATGTCAACTCCATCTATGAGTGAATGAAAGGAAAAATTTTTACGTACTCCGAAATCTCAACCGTCGTTAATTTTATTATTTAAAATTATATATTTAATTTAATAACTGAATAGTTATAAAGTGTTAATTATTATATAATTATTAAATAAGTGTACTATAAAAAAATATATACAAAAATTTCTCGAATGAAAGGTCATGAAAATGCATCTACTTTAAAATTAAGATGAGGTGTCTACAAGAAATAAATTGACATGTCAATCTGCTAGAGACTGAAAAAGCTTATTTGTCAGCACCACATATTCTACTTCAAAATTTATGTATTATAAATAAATAGATTCGCTTAGATAAACTTGGATACTTTTTTATTGATTTTTTTGTATAATTTTTTTAAAAAAATAATTTTATGTTTAAATATAATATTTAAAAAATATTTTTAAATAATAATAAAAGTTTAAGTTTATTTAAATAAAAAAATATAAATTAGTTTCGTTAAAATAAAGAAATAATAATGTGAACTACAATGTATAAGATCTCATGAAATAGGATAGTAAAATAGGAATAGTGAGGCTTTTAAGTGTATCATAATTATAAGGTCATGAAGAATTAAAACAATCAAAACATGTCTAGTCATGTATTTAAGAATTTAACAATATGTTTATGATGTTATTTTTTTTTTCTCTAAATGATATAGTCATTGAAATTAAACTTTGGTACAAGAGATTAGGACACAATGACTGACAATTGTGTTATTTCAAAATATAAATCACTTAATCAATGAGACTTATATGAATATGATATGCAATATATATATATATATAAAAAGAGAAGACATATTATGAAAATTTTAATAGGGCAAATTATTCCAAACTCCCTCGAGGTTTTGGCACTTTACACCTGATACCCCCTCCATTTTGTAGTTTAGGCTTAATTATAGTTTTTTTCACTTTATTTTAATAAAATGAACAATTTTGTCCTCTATTTTAAAAATGAACTACTCGATTTTTCTATTTTTACAAGATGAACAATTTTGATTTCTCCATCTATGTGTAATTAAAAATTAGCTTAATTGTAATTGCAGTTCTTTTGTTTTAACTAAATGAACGATTTGGGTCTTCTATTTTAAAATAAATTATACAATTCCTCTATTTTTATAAAATGAACAGTTTTTTTCCCTTCATTTATGTACCGTTAAAAATTTAATGAAAAATATTAATATATCATTAAAAAATTAATTTTTTATTCTCAATAAGTAATTGAAATATATTTGAAATACTCAAAGTAATTTTAATAACAAGATTAATTATTTATCAACCTTATTTTTATAATTAAGGTTAACAAAATTGGATTTGAAAATAAATTTGTTAAAGAAAATAAAAAAAACTAACTGGATAATAAAATCAGATTTGAAAATAAAATTACAATTTCATGTCCTAATTATTTGTGCAACCCAAAAGTAAAATTTAAGATTCGAAACCAAAGAATTAGAATTAAAATTATTAAAATTTTGTGCTTTAATTTAAATTCCTGCGTTCAAATTAAATGAACCCAATCATATTTTACGTTTTGTTTGAAATTATTTAAAAAACAAAATTGATTTTATCTGATTTGAAAATCACATCCATTCAAATCTGATCCAATTTGAGTACATTTCTACATGCACATAATTAAAATGAGAAGGACTTCAAAATCAAACTAATATGTATATTATAATTTTTCAAACAAATAATTTGACTTTAAAGTCAAATGAGTTCTTATTTTATAATTTTCAAGTAAGAAATTTTATTTATAAATCAAATTAATTCTCAAATTTTATAATTTCAAATAGATTGTTAATATTGTATTAATTATGACTTTTGTTAATATGTACTTAATCTATATATGGTACGTTTAGATTATATTTTAAAATTATTAATTGAGAATTAATATTAAAAAATTGATGTTAAAAGAATTGATTTTAAATTTTGAATTTGTTTAAGTATTATAAAATAAAATTACTTTTAAAGTATAATTGTAGGAATATTTTTGAAAATTATTGGGTCTCATTTGTCAAAATCATCAATTTGCTAGTGTTGCTTGTACCCCCTTTTTTTTTTTTGTGTAAAACAACTTGATCTTACTTCAAAATCGATTTTTAACTGTAAGAGCTATTCACGAGTCACTTTTATAAGAACTGATTCTTAGGGTATGAATTATTTCTAAACATCTTAACTAAAAAGTAACAGCTAAGATGAAAATTAATTTTGGGATGATAGATTTGAAACCTTCCAATAATATAACTTGCCCTCAAAATTTGATTATCTTAATAACAAAACATCAAAGAAAATGTTTTCGGGTGAAGAGATACTTTGAGTGCACACAAAAAAAAAATGTTTCATAGAAGATATTGAAAGCACATCTCATCTGTTTTTCTTGTGAAAGTTACAAGAAACTTCCCAATTATGGCACATCATATTATATCTCTTCGTGTGTGTGTGTATATATATATATATATATAACTAGGCATCTAAGGTTTTAATCTTTTTTTTTTCTTTTTGAAAATTGCTCATGCAATTCTAGACTAGAGTAATATAATAAAGTCTTCTTTAAAGTAATGATTTTAGAATTTGAATACTTGATATTATAAGTAAGATTTGTTGGGTAGAGGCGTAATCCACTTTCACTGTGCAAACCAGCTCGTCTCGGTTCTATCTTCTCCCATAAAGCTATGGCATTCAAATTCCCAAATAAAATTCTAGTATTGTTCACAATTATTGTGTATGGCAATATTGAACTCGAGTGGTAGTAACACCATCACCACTACCAAGCCTCGTCCCATTCCAACCCCTATGGCAGGCCAGCAAAGCTGAACAACAGTGCTTGTCATATTTTGCAAACATACCTGGGTGTCTTCTGCAGAGTTATGGTTCATTTTTCAATGGCCAATTCAAGGCTATAGCCCTGCTTGTTGCAAGACCATTGTCCAGGTAAACAATGGTTGCTGGCCTATATTGTTCCTTTTTAACCCATTCTTCCCTGCATTACTCAAGAGCACTTGTGGTCAATCTGGCGGGTTAAATCCAACACCTAATGAATTTGGTCAACTCAACAAAAGCAAGGTTGCTTTAGCAGGTCTATTACGTTATAAGCCTGCAAATGATATATACCAGGGCCTGCCATCTGTTTCAAACATGCAATGGTGTCTAATGGGATTTATGGTTTCCTTTAAAGTTTTAAATTGAGGTTGCGATTTCGATTATGTTGTGATTCTAAAAATTACGGACAATTGCGGATTTGCGGTCGCGTTGCAGTTACAGAGACTCTTAGACTCCTAGACTCCTGCAACAACAATATTATGACTACAATTGCGGTTGCAGGCCACAATTTAGAACTTTGGACTTCCCTTGTTAATGGCAAGTTCAAAAATATAGGCCCAGCTTGTTGCAAAGTCATCACTCATATAACAGTGGACTGTTGGTCCAAATTGTTCCTCTATGACCCATTTTTTCCTCCATTACTCAAAAAGTTTTGTGCTGGCTCAGGAGGGAATATGCACTCCAGTGCTGTGACCAAGATTCTTTTCCCAAGGCTATAACCAAGGAAATGGGGACCAGAACTTGCGAAATGCTGTCATCTTTAACAAATTTTCAAGGGTGTGTGTTGGAAGTTTTTGGAGCACTTTCTGGTGGTGAGTTTTGTTTACTTGGCTCTACTCGTTGCAAGGCTGTCACAGAAATCAACTAAAAATGCTGGCCTATGTTCCCAATGAACCCATTGTTTCCACCGTTGCTCCAAAGCTTTTGTGCTCGTGGTGGTGTCCTCGCCCCTCCTGCACCAAAGCACAATGAATCTCGAACCTCACTCCTCTTGCTGATTCTGTATTATTTACGCCTTTCAAGGTGCATTTTATTATTCTTGATAATAAAAGTTCAGCTGACAATTATGCAATTGGTCCTCATTCTTGTTGTGAAATCAGCTTTTGTTTTGGTTTTTGTTTTGGTTTTTGTTTTTGTCTTTTTTTTTTTTTCTTTTAAAGCCATTCAAACGCCTGTTAGTTATTTGCTTACAAGAACAATAGAAGGCTATCTTCTTCTATGCATCTCTTAATGCTTATTGTTGTCTATCCCTAATTCATGCCAAGAAGAAAAGCTCTTTGCCTTCTAATATTCTTTGAATGAGTGATATAAGAAGAGATATAGTTTCTAATATAATCCTATTAACACATACTAGTATGTGTATTTAACTATTATTTCCTATATATTGTCGTACATAATAGTATAAATAATGACTTTGTGTTTGTTTTACACAATTTTACAATTGAATATTAATTGTTTGGAAATTGGAGCTTTGTTAATTTCTTATTTGTATGAGCCTTTGCCCAAGCAAAAGGTTTGGGAGCCATTGCATGTGTAGCTAGAGATGAATGGGGAATTGTTGTAGCAGGGACTGCCAGCAAAGTCAGGTCCGGGCTTAGTATAGTTGCTGAAGCTCTGGCGGTTAGGGAAGGCTTATCTTGGGCTGGCAGAAAGTGCTCATTGAGTCTGATTGTAAGGATCTAATAGAGGTTTGTAGGAGAGAAAAGAAAATTTGGCAAATTCAAGTCATCATGCAAGACATCCTTCACCTTTGTTCTCAGTGTGGTTCCTGTGGTTTCCTTTGGGCGAGAAGACAGGCTAACTCTCTAGCACATGAAGCTGCGCAGGTCATGGCCAAGGATAGGCTTTCCCCGTATTGGAGCTGCATTCCCCCACCGGCCCTATTGAAGATCATGAGAGATGAAAGAGTGTAGTTTCCTACGTGGAGTAGGTTCAGACGAGCTTAACTGGTCCTTACCTTAGTCTGCGTCTTTGTTAAGCTGTGTCGTCTGTCTTTGTTGCTCGGTTGCTGAGCGTTGATGTACTTCTTTACTGCTGACCAAAAAAAAAAAAAGTAGTCAAGACCAAAAGTGGGATTGGGCCTGGTTCAATGGGTGTTGCCTTGATGTCTCTCACATTTGAGATCGATTCGTGCTGATTCAAATAGCGAAGACCAAAAAAAGAAACAAGCACTTGACTAATTATTGCTGAGCTTTGACTTGACTGTAACTATAATTTAACTAGTTTAATTATGAATTAGATACTTACTTAATTATAATTTAATCTCATTATTTAAACTAGTTGAACATTAACTTTTTTTTAAAAGATTTAATTCTTTTTATATTTTATGATTTTTTATTAATTTTATATTATTATATATAAATTATTTTCATAACGTTATCTGATTTAATAATTTATTTTAAATAATTAAGCTAATTTAACTTAAATTAAAAATATCATCAATTTATTACTCAATTCAATTTTAACAACATTTAAAGGCTCAATTTGTCAACTGAGCTAGTCTCGTAGTCATTCGTATGGACATTTCTTTTTTTTTTTCGGTTTACTGTTGGACATTTCTGTTAATTCAGCATCTCTCATCAATAATGGACACTCTTGGACCATTTTAGATAAAGATAGCAAATTGGTGCCCAAACCCACATTGTCACGCGGCAGAACAGAAGCCTTGGGCCAGCGTTTTCCCTCCTATCCAAAATATTTTTGATTTGTTTGACCAAATCATACAGCCATCAACAATGAGTCTATAACCACTTCTCTTTGTTCTTTCGTTAAAATGGAATCACAACACTACATAACAAGCATTAACGTAGTAATACAAAACATTAGGGTCATAATGATGTAATCAAGCTGGAAGTCTTCTCTGTATTTTCTCTTGTTCCTCCTTGCTTTCTTAGGAACCCCATTTTGTCTCACCCAATGGTTTCAAGCCTTTGGTTACCTCTAAAGGCAAAAAATTAAGATCCCATGATGATGCAGGCCTTTTCTGAACAATGCTTTTGTTCTTTTTCTTTTGGGCCCCTTGAGCTTCTTCATTCCGGCAGGGGAGTGGGTAAGAAGAGTAATGACTCCACGTGAAGTTGCTTTACCTTCAAACTCAAAACTGCTGTTCCATAAATTGCCCTTCAAGTTCAACCAGAACATCAGGAAAATGATGGCCACCCTCTATTGCCATGGGTGCCATGACACGTATATTTGAGTGACAGGAAAGTTTTCCTGTTTAGTCCATTCTTTCTTTGTTACCACAAGAAAAAGATAAAAGGATTGAGACCTTTGTTTATTTATTTTTTCTATATAATCAAAATATAACAGAGTAAATTCCTAATTTAATACTTCAAAGATAGTGTTAATGTCATTTTGGTATTTTAAAAAATATCAATATCAATTTAGTCATTGAATTATAAAAAGTGATATTAAAATTATCTTTTTATTTACGAATAGTAACTAAATTAATATAATTTTTATAATTGATGAACTAAATTGATGTCAATTTTGTATGATTGAATGACTAAATTGATAATATTTTTTAATGATTAAAGAACTAAATTAATGTCAATTTTTTCTAAGAATCAAAATGATGTCAGTTTACATGATTTAAGAATTTATAAATTGATGTTAATATTTTTTGGAAGACTAAAATAAAATTAACATAATATTTAGAGGACTAAATTGTAGGTTTAGTTAATATAATATGTTTGTTATTGGGCACGGATGACCTACCAAAACACTTACATATGGGTTAAATGTGTGTGTAGAATTTCCACCTGTAGAGTAATTAAGCTAGCTAGCGAGTGGGTTCCCCCAAAGTACATATCCCATTTTGGTCAAAGGTTAAAAAGGCTTATCCTAGAGAATGGGGAACCATGGATCTCCAAAAACGGCATGCATTAACATAAGCCAGAGATACTATAATATGCTACTTTGATTGTTAATTATGAATGTTAATGTGGTGTAGTGGGTGACAGCTGAAGAAGGAAAGGAATCAAATCATATTTCAACTGTAAGTTTTCAAGGTTAGCTTGTAGTGAACTAAACCTTCACCAAACATAAAAATTAAACCTTCTTGTTAACGAACATTGTTGTGGTTGATTGGATTGGGTCTTGCCCCTATTCATCCTAATACTGAAGCGTCAACATCTGAATATGGTGGATTTGCTAGCTTTGCTAATACTGTGAAGCGTTAGGTTTATACATTGATTTGTTTTTACTTTATACCTACTAATTAACTTTTGAACTCATCATAGAGTAGTAGAGTACAAGGGTGTGTAGGATCGAAGCTGGGGGTGTTGTTAGATAATATACATAGGGTAGAAACTTTTTTTGAGAATAACAATAATGTGCACAACTTATATTATTAAGTTCCTCTTCAGATGATCAATCTCAAAAATACATGTTCACATTAGTCTAATGTATTTTAAAAAAAATTTCCGTAGGAACTAATTCAAGATTCGAATTCGAGTATAGAAATAATTAAATATATTTCCTTAACTATGAGGTCAATTCTTTTGAGTTATTTAATAAGGGTGGACCTATACCTTGTCCATGAGGAGGCAAGGTTTTCTTAAATTTTTAATTTTACATAATCTTTTAAAAAATAACATTTTTTTTTAAAATTTAACCTCCCTAAACGTATGATATTTTATTTGGCCCCTTTACTAATGTTGGCTAGCTTTGCACCCGTTGCTTAGTTAATTATTTAAAATATATGCATTGTGAAGGAAAAAAACATTGTGATATTTAAAAAAAAAAAGATATTAACATTATTGTAAGAAATGGAGGAAAGTAAATACCTCAAGAAAAAAGAAAGGAAAATAAAAATTTTAGGACAGAAATGGTGCTCTAAAAGAAAAGAAACTAAAAAAAACAGAGAACTTTTGAATTAATTAAAAATGATCTCAGCAGAAACTAATAACAGAGAACTATATAACTCCAAACTATTTGTAAGATGAATTTGGCCAACAATTTGAGAGACAAATATACATCCTTATGAGCTTGTTTTGCTAGGTGTAAACTCATGAAGTGTACATTAATTGTTGGGTTGATTTAATTTTTAAAATAGTATTAAACTACTATGATTAATTGGATATGAATTTTATTTTATTTTTTACCATCTGTCGATTTAAATTAAATTAAATTGATCACAAAATATAACGCGTTTGTACTTTGTCCAAGCAAACTAATAGCTTAAGTTGATTTTATTCTGGACATCTTTTAAATGATTAAATTATATTAAACATAAATTATGATGAACTCAACTTATTTTAACTTAAAATTAAATCGAGTATATATTCTCACCTTTGTTTAAAAATTAGCATCTTCCTCCTTTTTAATTAGACAACTTTTTTTAAAGTTAACTAATTTCATAGGTATTATAAGTCAATTTAATAAAAATACCCCCAAAAGTCTAACATTGTAATAAACATGAAAATGAACTAAAAAGAAAATCCCCCCGCCCCCCCCTCCCCGGGCGCCAAAAAGTCTAACATTGTAATAAACATGAAAATGAACTAAAAAGAACATTTTCTATATAAAAAATGTTAACCAGCCCAACAAATCTAAGAAAACATTGCTCCAAAGATGCCAATACTTTCATTCTCAATAAATAGTATGCCACAAGCACCTCAAAGTTAAGCCTTCCTCGCTTAATTCATCCCAAGTCCAAATCATTACCAGCTATTAACACTAGACCCACCTTAAGCTAGCTATCAAATGGCATAAAAGGTGATAACTACTGATCAAAGAATTACTTACTTCAACATTGATGAATGAATTGAAATGAAACTACCATATACAAGGTACTCTAGAAGGAACTGTGTTTGTATGAAGCAAGGGGTGGTGGTGTTGTATTCGCTGGGGCCGTAAAAATGCAGTGCCTTTCTTTGTCCACTAATCAACCATCTTTGTACTTTCCTTCCGGAAAGCTAAGTCTTGACCCCACCACCAACCAACATCACGTTATTCGAAAGCTCCATTGATTTTAAGGAAAAGTTTCATCCCAAAAAATAAAGGGAAAAGATATTTATAAAGGAAAGAGTTATTAAGGTACCCTAATTTATTTTTCAGGATATTATTATTCTGACAAGTTATAAAATACTTATTGATTATTTATCTTTTATAATAAATATTTAAAGTTTATAGGGTATAATTAATAATTAATAAATATTTAATAACTCATTAAAATTTAAAAAAATTTAATTTTGATCTACTGTTAGTATAAAAAATTTTTTACACTATAATTCAATTATATATTATCTAATATTTAACTTTTTAAATAGACGTTATCATAGTCAAACTTTTTAAATCATTTAACAACACATGATTGGAAATATAAAATTTTTTATATTGATAATATAATAAAACTAAACTCTTTAAAAATTGATAAAAGATTTTCACTCCTCTAGTTAATTCCTTTTAAGTTATGATGCTATAAATATATAACAAAAAATATAATTAGATGATACCATAAGACAAATTAAAACTAAAGTCATTTATTAATGTTAATTTAGAAAATATGTACACTAATAAATAAATGCAAGAATCAATTACAATAATATTAAGGATAAAAATAATTTATACCTTTAAAATTTATTTTAATATTAAAATAATCGTATAAAATTTTTTTATCTCACTAAACTCTCTTAATCCTTAGTCTGACTTAAAAATATTAATTTTTTTATTAAATAAAATAGAGGTCATATCGAGGTCACATCTAACTTCAAATTATACTAAATTTCAAAAGAATTTAGTAAGATAAAAAAATTTTAAAGAATAATTTAATATAAAAATAAATTTTAAAAGTATAAATTATATAATCCATAAAGTTTTTTAACTAAATGACTACATAGTATGCATGTAGGCCACATAATATGTACGTAGAAGTAACTTCTATTTTATTTAATAATAAAATTAATATTTTTAAGTCAGATAAAATTTAAAAAATTTAGTGAGATAAAATAAAGTTTAAAGAATAATTTAATATTAAAATAAATTCTAGATATATAAATTGTATTTTACTTTAATATGAATGCGAAATATTATTTTGTTTGTATCCTTGTTAAACTGATACCTCAGGGAAGGGGAGCCAATCTTCCGTTTATATACAAGTTCCGAATCTGTAGGCCACAGTGTACCCGTGAAGTGTCTTTACAGTAAGCATGTTGTAAAGACAATCCTTTTTTTCTGCAGAGAAAATGTGTGTCATTATATTAGGCTTATTAGCAAACTCTGTAGTAAAAGCCTCCACTCTCCATCTCCATGGCTTCCTCCCCTATTGATGAAAACAGAGAAAGATCTTGAATTTGGCTGATTCTGGAAATGGGTTCTCTTATTAGGCTTCTGGGTCCGTGCATATGGGTGTACTTGGTAAGCTTCAGCTTCATTTTCGTGAATACACTGAATGAAAGAGGAGATGCAGCTGTGAAAGGGAGGGTTACCATCAATGGGAAATCTGCGATTGGAGAGATTGATGATGATTTTGTGTGTGCAACTCTGGATTGGTGGCCTCCTGAGAAATGCGACTATGGGAGATGCAGTTGGGGTCTTGCTTCCCTGCTCAATCTGGTATTGTTGCTTTCCTTTTTGTCCAAATGGTGTTTTTTTTTTAATCTTTAAGGTGGTTTTCACAGTGTCTCACTGCTGCAAATTATTCCAACACAACAACTGAAAGTGGCTGTTGCTTAATGATGTTGTTGTTTTTTGTTTTTCCTTTTTTGCAATGATGTTCGAATCTGGAACGCGTGTTTAGGAACTCTTATCTCAGCTGCAAAATAATTCCTGTAAAAACAACTTCTATTTTTTTTTTATGGTTTTCAAAATAATGTCATTATCTTCTCATTGTTTGTGGAGGACAAATTACTAATTTTGTCATCACGTAATGTTGAGATAATAGCATATAACTTTTTCTTTTTCATTTAATAATCTATAGGTCATTATCTTCAATTCTTCATTAGACTCTGTTTTCCGCAAGGTTTACTGAAATCAATTAATGGGTTGAATCTTCCGTTTTCAATCTTCATTTTCTTGAGTTCATTAATTAGTTAACTCTTCTGATAATCTCTCATCACCAGCTTCCACTCACACCACTTTCAAAATCTTAATACAGTTCGTGAAGGTAAGAGAGAATTTACATCTTAAATTTTCATCTTATGCAGGACCTCAACAACAAAATTTTGTTAAATGCAGTTAAAGGTAAGAAAGAATTTACCTCTCTATAATTGTCATAAATTGCAGCAATTTGCTTCTTTCAATACTCTTATTAGACGTTTGTTTTGAGAGCTTATTGAGGCATCATTGGTTCTGAATGTTCTGCAGCCTTTTCACCGCTGAAGCTTAGATTAGGTGGCACTTTGCAAGATAAGGTCACGTATGAGACTGAAGATTATCGCCAACCATGTTCTCCTTTTGTGGTAAACACTTCTGAATTGTTTGGTTTTTCGCAAGGGTGCCTACCATTACATAGATGGGATGAACTAAACAACTTTTTTGAAAAAGCAAGGTAAAAACCAGTTCTCCCCATTTCGTGTGTTATGTGTGTTTGTGTCTCACTCTCTGTTTTTGGACTATAAACAGATTCATCTTGTTGAATTGGAACTATGTTTTTAACAAGCTAACATATATTTCAGGGCTAAAATTATCTTTGGACTAAATGCTCTTGCTGGAAAATCTATAAAATCCGGTTCTGCAGTTGGACCTTGGAACTACACGAATGCTGAATCCCTTATACGTTACACTGTCAGAAAGAACTACAGCATTCATGGTTGGGAACTGGGTAAGTTAAGTATATGCTGCCCTTATTACAAATGCCAATATTGTTAGTGCCGCAGGCACAATTAGACAAAAATTGAAAATGGTGATTCTTCAGCTTCTCACCAGCTTTATCATAGGGCAGCAAGTTCATTTGAAAATGATAACCATATATCCACAAATTTTATTGCTGAAGTAAATATTTTGTCTTCAATTTTTTCTTTTTGGTTAATGGAAGAAAAATGGGCAATTTTCCTCTAGAAGCGATTGTTCTGTTCTATATCAAGCCATAACGAATGAAATCCTTCTTACTTGATGGCCTATGTATGTGAACTAACTACATGGAGCTATTTTCACGAGCAGGCAATGAATTGAGTGGGAATGGAGTTGGAACAAGAATTACTGCAGACCAATATGCTTCTGATGTAGCTGCTTTAAGAGACATAGTTCAAAATGCATATAGAGAGTTTGAACCTAAACCACTAGTCATTGCACCTGGAGGTTTCTTTGATGCAAATTGGTTCAAGAAATTTATAAACAAATCGGGTAAATCTGTGGATGTGATCACCCACCACATTTATAACCTTGGACCAGGTACCTTTCACCAAACGGGCTAAAATTTATCATGTTTTTCCCAATTTCCAAGAATTCGATTATAAGTAGCTGAAAGCAACTTTATCTTATTATATACAGGAGTTGATGAGCACCTTGTGGAAAAAATTCTTGACCCTTCCTATCTTGATGGAGAAGTTAACACATTCAGGGACCTCAAAAATATACTTGCAAGTTCTGCAACCTCAGCAACAGCATGGGTTGGTGAGGCAGGAGGGGCTTACAATAGTGGCCATCATCTTGTATCTGATTCATTTGTGTACAGTTTTTGGTTAGTGGTAACTCGTGATTTATCAATATGCCATTTGGGGTTCCTTAAAATTTTTTTGGCTAATGTTATCATATCACACAGGTATTTGGACCAGCTTGGCATGTCAGCTACTTTTGACACTAGAACGTACTGCAGACAGAGTTTTATAGGAGGAAACTATGGTTTACTTAATACTAGTAATTTCTTGCCAAATCCAGACTACTATAGGTATTCAATATTGAATTTCATAGTTGTATTTTCTTTTCTTAAGTCATGAGATGGGAAAATCAAGAGCTAAAATTACAAGGAAGATGTGCATTCTTCAATTCACAATGCCCATGTTGAAGAATGAACATTGAACAGCATAATTATGGACTGACTTTGTTCAGCTTTAGTGTCATTCTTCGTGAGCTGACATGAACACACATGTGCGATGCTTGCTTTATTAATTTCTTGATGTGCATTGCTGGCTACTTTGTTAAGGATCCCATGTCCAATCCAATAGAACAAAAGGTTTCGTGAAGGGGCCCATTTTAAGTATATTCACAATATTTCAGGCTGAGGACTATTTTTTGTTTTTGTTACAACTTACAAAGGAGGTCTGAGCCCTGGCATGGGGAGAGAAGAGTAGGCTCTAGGTGGGATTATCATGATCAAGTAGTTCTCAAAGAGATTTGATACCATTTAAGTTAAAGGCTATTGGCATTTCATGGTGAGGACTATATTATACGTTTCTGTAGTAATGTGCTTTCTTCCTTGCAGTGCTCTTCTTTGGCATCGACTCATGGGAAGACATGTACTGTCAACTACCTTCTCAGGGATGACCAAGATACGAGCATATGCACACTGTGCAAAGCAATCCGTGGGTGAATTTTTTTTTTTTTATCAGTATGATTATTAAGTAGATATACTATCTGTGTAATCTGATATAATACACTATCTCACAGAAAGGAATTGTAGTACTATTACTCAACCTGGACAACAGCACAACTGTTGAAGCTGAAGTGACCTTGAACAACACTGGGAGTTTGTGGCACAGGAAGGCTTCTCAAAATTCAAAAATTATCAAGCTACCTCACCATCGTGCAAATGAAACAGCAAGAGAAGAGTACCATCTAACCGCACAGGATGGGGATATACATAGTCAAATCGTGTCACTAAATGGGAACTTGCTAACTGTAAACTCAGCTGGTGATATTCCTCCATTGGAGCCTCAATACGTAAACCCATCAAAGCCAATAACGGTTGCTCCTTTCTCTATTGTATTTGCCCATATACCAGATGCTGTTCTTACAGCTTGCAGCTAGCTAGGTGGCACTAGGCGAAACCGAAAATTGGTTTCACTTGGTGGTTAAACAAATTATTAAACGGAGATATCTTAGTTTCCAATTTCTTGGTGAAGAATAGAGGGGCTATTTTTTTGGACCAAGCACTAGGATTTATGGCTTTGTTTGCTTCCCAGTGCGTGCCATTTAGTTCATTATGATGACAGTTTGATAATTGAAAGTGACAAATTCAATTTCTTGCCATTGCTAGATGAGTCAAAGAACGAAAGAAATTATTGGATGGAAAGTTTGGTCAGATACTAATGCTTATAGATCAAGCAGAAGTTGAAGGTGAAGGATGACCACACAACTAATGAGTTATCTATAAAATTCACTAAGAGCATTTTTATTTTTATTTTTATTTTTTGGCCATTGAAACATATTGGAGATTATTCAAATGGTCACTTTATGGTTGAAGGTGAAGGATCAGACAGAACACCAGAAAGTTGGTATGAAAACTACAACTGATATTATTGACTTCTCAGGATTTACAACGCGTCAATACATTATTTGGTGGCCAACCAGCATCATCTATTCAAAATATACAACTGCTATACTAAGCTACACGAAAATCACACAGTAAATTTGCAGGACTATCTGGTACCTGACAAGGTAATTAAAGGGAAGACAAGTTTGTTCAAATTATGGTTTTAAATTTCAGTTTGCAACCATAATCAAAACAAGTACCAAATCAAGGTTTTAAATTATGGTCCACAACTACAGTGATTGGGGAAGTCTTTGCAACGGCAAAGGCAAATGTAATTTAAAATTATGGTCTAAACTCTAAATAATTTGTAAGTTGTCAGTTCACTCATTTTTCAGAGGCATGTCTGCAAATCAACTCAAAAGGGATGGCTAATGCTATTGAGAAGTCCATAGATAAAAGAGCAAAGCAAAATCATGTCTTTACCACAAAATGTATTGTGTCTACAGCCAATTTGGCGGCATAATTTAGCATTAGAGATGGTCATAGTTTCAAACCTTGAAATTGCTTTTCTTTACAAGATCAGTTGTCAACTATATTATAAGGAAATATATTGATATTAGAAACATGAAGAGGTTTCTAAAGCAACTAAGCAGTGAGTTTTCAGCAGATAATAAATGAAAAATAAGTGATTTAATGATGTTTCAATGCCTAGTGGATTCAACTCCTCTAGAAATCAGCCAACTGCGCTGAAAGATTGGTTACAAATATTGAAGCCAATGACGGAAGAATCGACACCTGAAATGATTAAGAACTCAACTGCGGGTATGTATTTGATGGGATAAGAGCAGTTGAGAAGGGAATTCAATCAAATCACAGCCCTCTAATTCTCAAATGATTTCCCAAATGATTTTTCAGTGTAACTCTCTTCTTTTTGTTGGGCTCTTGATGTTAATTTTGTTAGGTCTGTCAAAACAACACAAACTATCGGGTTAATTCATTTAACTGTATATATTATGTGAGTTGAGTTTTTATTCTAGTCATTCAAGCGGGTATTTTTGACGTGGACCTTTTAACTTGTGTATTAAATAAGCGAAACTCATTTACTCACAAACTAACCATTTATCCATTTATATAGTACACACATCCTTTCACATAAATTATTGGGTACGCATTACTTATCTTAAATATTCTATTCAATAATTGACATGTATAAAACTTGATGATTATGTTATAAATGCATCACTCTTTAAAAACTTGATGACACATGTTAGCTATTGAATGAAATGTCTAAAGTAAGCTTGCTTACTTAAGAATTTCTTCTTCATTCTTTCTACTACATTAAAGATTATGTAACTTTTGTATTTTATGTAAGTTTGGAGTATAAATGATTAACATTTAAAGTATGCAAGTTTGGATTTAGACTATGGAATTAGGATTCTCTCATATTGTTAAAATAACATGGAGTATCCTATTAGAAAAATAATAGCACAAAAGAACTTGAAAATAACTAATAGATTTATAACTTATCTTGGTGGGTCCCTGCATATAAGAAGTTTGTGTCTATCTCTCTCCAACGGAATGATTTTGTGATAGGAGAGAATCAAAATCCTTAGACTACGTAATGTAGTCATCAATTTTAATGTTTGAGTACATTAAAAAAATATGTGATCTTAATTAATTAAAAAAATTATATCATTTAAACTTACAACTCTTTTAAGCCCTCAAGTTTATATTAGGTGAATCCAGCTAGTATTTTGTCAATTCATTTGAATTTAGATATTTTTAGACTAACCAGTTAACTCTCAAGTTAAATAGACCAGCCCGTTTAACATCTTAAATATCATGTAGTAATAGTCGGAATATATTACATGGCATATTTGAACATTGCATGATTTAAGGGATTTGATTAAAGATTCTTTACTGTTATCTAATTGAATCTTTGATTGATGATATCCAGGTATGTAGGAATGTTGATAAATAATTTGAGATCATGTCAAAATCTTTTGGGATCCTTAATATATGCAAAATTTCAAGAAATCATAAAACATGGTGAAACAGTATATTCTGAAATCACAACTTAAACTTTCTTATTTCTATCATGAGATAACTCTTGTTATCTTGTCTAAAGTAGCCTTGAGCCCTAACTTAAATGTTGAAGGCTAATGTGAGGGTACATTCTCTTAATTAGGGGTACTCAAAACCTAACATAATTTAGTGGTTTAACCTAAATATGAACTAATCAGTTTAGATAAAACCTAATTTAAATGAAAAATTAAATTGAGTCCAGGTTAAAAAATTAGATGTAGTACATTTTTGGGCTAGAATCAAGCCATCATTTAGGATAGCCCAACCTAATTTTAGATTACATAATATTTATTTTTTTTAAACATCATCTCCTATTTATTCTTGGAATTTATATATCATTTCCTATTTATTCTTGGAATTTATGCAAAAAATTATCATATTATCATTTAAATATTAAAAAAATTACTTTAAATTTCTTACCTCTAAAAACTAAATATTATTATTTAATTTATTAGTTAGACATATTAAAATATAAATTATGTTCAAATTTTAAGACTAACTCAATATCAGCTTGGTCTTAATTGGGCCACTCATAAACGGATAGACTCGAGCATAATCGGGTTTAGGATTGGATCTGTGCCAAAAAAATTATTCTGGTCAAAATATTAGATTGAGTTCGAGTTAAGTCAAATCTTATCTAATTCAATTATGGACAATTTTATTTTTAATTGTCTCAATGATATTTTTATAATACAATAGATTATATTTTAATAATTTAATTTAAAAAATATATTATAATAATTTCTTAATGAAATAACATTATTAGAATAAATAAAATCCGTGAACCTTAGTTTTATTATTATTAAAGTTTATTTGGGTTACTCAGGTAAATTAATTTTGGACGCCGCTATTTGCTACATAAATATTCCAACAGTAATAACAGTAATTCTTACATTCATCCCAAAAAAAAAAAACACAGCAAGTCTTACAGCTGGGTTTCTTCTCGTGTTCTCTGTGGCGATCACTCCCCTCTCTGCAAGCAAAGAATAATAGCGCGCACAGATTCCAAATTCTCTCCTTCTAACCTATCTCTTCCCTCACTTTCTTCTTCTTCTGTGTAACCCAGTCCTTCCATTTTCGAATCTATCTTCAAATTCCACTGCTTTCTCTTCACACAGACTCCAATTCAATTTGTGTTTGCTCGAGTCTGCGCGATCTACACAAATTTCCGGTAATGCGTTCTTTGTGGGTTTCTGAGATTGAAATTAAATCTTCCCGTTACTGTAGAATATGGGTTTGTTTGTTTTTTTAATATTTTTTATTGAATTTGATATTAGTCAGATTTTTACTCTGCATAATAATTCAGTTCAGTTAGAATACTATCGTTTTTGGAAATCGTTCTCTGTATTATAAGAGGCTTAATTTGATGTATGAATAAAACACAGCAATCCATGCTATGCTACTACTGAATTGCTATGATGGCTATTTGTGTGATTAAGTCGTTAAGATTTCCACCCAAGATTGGCTAAGAAGAATGACCTCTCCACAGAGGATAAGATGGCTAGTTAGGGATATGTGCTTTGTGTACTACTTCCACAAATGATTGAGAGTGGAGTGTGGAGCTCACTTGTTCTTGGGATGTGATCTTTCCTATTAAGTATAGACTCAGCAGTTTGGGTTTCTCTATTTTGTTCTTTGTTTTAAATCCATGATCTTAGTTTTGAACAGTTAATATAATTCAATTTCACATGTTGACATTGTTGCTCTTGCAAATGAAATATTTATGAATTTTTTCCCTCTGTTGTTAATAAGCATTTAGGAAAGAGAATATGATGCAGAATTGGGTTTCAAATGGAGCAATTTTAGTTTTATGGGGCTTGAGACTGAAAAATGCTACCTTTTGTCTTGTGAGATGTGCTGTCCCCTACTCTGAACAAAAACCTAAAAAGGCAGGCAAATTGGAACTAAGATAGTAGTAAAGATTGTAATATTTTTACCTTTTTTTAATTTAATTTTGATCCATTGTTAATGTAAATTTTTTTTTTTTACACTATCATCTAATCATATGTACCTGCTATTTGACTTTTTAGGTAGTTATTATTTGAGTCAATCTTTTCTAATGATTTGGTAGCTCATGATTGGATGATAGTGTAAAACTTTTTACACTGACAGTGGATCAAAATTAAATTATATATATATATATATATATATGTATATATATATATATGTATATAATTTCAATTTCTGAAGGCAAGTTTTGGTGTAAGCTAACTAAATTGAGAGTAAGATTTGATGGATTACTATTTGACCTCTGATGCAGGGCCATATTCAAGTGCTTGTGCAAATTGGTTAGTTCATTTGTGGAGTGGCATCTCTGAAACTTGGGAAGCTGTGATAATGGATCTTGATGGAGGGAGTTCCTCTACAGTTAGAATAGGAGTCGAGGCAATTCCAGGACACTCGACACGACATAGTGGTGTGTTGTCCTTTCTTGACAAATTTTCAACTATTTCTGTTGGTTTAGGATGCACACAATTTGGGTACTACATGGATGACTTTTCTGATAGATGATTTCATGTTCATATGCTGCAATCATACAATTAATGAATAAATCACTGTTTTTCTTTTTCTCCCCATATGACCTGTAGTATACTGGAAATTTAACAGGGAGCATCTGGAGAGTTCTGATTATAGGAGGTTCCTTACATGAATTGGATGCAGGGAATTTTTTTTTTTACCTCAACTAGAATCAAGATACCAGAATGAAATTGTAAATTATTTCAACTAGTATCAATTATCAATAGATAGATATTAGTTTTCAGCTGTTGCAAAGATGGGTGGAATATTTTGTTTTTAGATACTCTCTTTAGTCAATTGCCTTAGTTTTGAGTATTCTACTTAATCTTTGACATTGTCACAAACATATAGTTGTAGGAGATGTGGCAGAATAATTATTTCATTTATTTATTTTTACTTCTAAAAAATTCTGTATTTTGGTAATTTATATTTACATCTAAAATTTCATAATTATGGTTCTGCACATGCTGCAACCTAACATCAGGCCTTTTGTCTCTGTGTGTGTCTGTATTGTCATATTATAATGGCCTATTGCATAATGAATTGGGCAATCATTTTGTGTAAAAGCTTTAAACAGTTTTATCTACTTTTTTTCTAAAATCATCAAACACACAGTCTTCTATATTTAGTTTTGAAGATTGATGGATTGATAATATTAGAAGTTTCTTTGTTCTTCTCATGATATCGTTTAGGACACTCATCTGAAGACTGTTATTCATCAAGATCTCTCTGGTATTTCCTCTGTAATTTATTTTTCCATGGTTTGGAAAGTGCATCATTCTTGCTTTGCCCTAAATGGTTTACACTAAAAAATAAATGTAACAAAATTAAGAGGGTGAAAAAGTGAAAAGGAAAGAAAGAGAAGAAATGTGAGGTGTTAGTCTCTGGACTCTCCACAGATCTCTTTATTAGGAACCTATAGGTGCTCAGTTGTTGTCGAAAAACAAATGCACAAAAAGCTTCATCCGCAGTGGCAGAACTTGACTGAAAATATTGAGGGGGCAAATGTCTCCTATGTGACCCATGTGAGGTGACAAATTGAGCTGAGAACCTTTTCACATGTACTTAGTTGTCATTAGAAAGCTTTCCTCTGTAGTATATCCTTTAGAATCACTATCCAGCAATCAAGGGCAGACTTGCTTGTTGCCATCTATGTATAGGTGGAACGCACCTCAGTTTGCACTAGCAGTTTGTGTAATTGCACGCACACAGTTAGCAATTGCCATAAAGCTTGGTTAGTGGGAAGTGGGAACCAAGGACTTTTTCTAAATATTGGCTTCTTCTATGCAAAATTGGACCACCCAAAATTTATTAATGGACAAGAATCTGACTGCAAATACCTGAAGGGCAAAGTCTTGCATGTCCATAAGCCTGCTCAGTGCTCAGAGGATAAGTGGAACAGGGCAGAAGAATTTTTGGGTGCGCAGCTGCCCACCTCAGCCCCTAATGTTCTGCCAGTGTTCCCCCATCTATTGAAGATATACTGTTTGGTGATTAGCTGGCATTTGGGCAATGAGATAGTCTGGCACCTCCTTTTTAAAATCAGATTTTACTAAGAGTGCTTGGTTAGGTGCAACATATTAGGATCAGATAGTGCGTCCTGTTTCAATGCATTTCATATGTTTTTCTCTTCTATGTGAAAGTTGACTTTGTATTGGAAAGTTCATCAAATTTGGTATGTTATTTGGCATTTACTTAGACTAGAAAGTAAGTCAGGATTCTTCATTAAATGGAAATGTTATTGCATATGTTTCTTCTTTAGACAAGTCTCTTTGTATTGAACTTTTTTCATTTTATTCTTTTTTTTGCTTGTTGTTTTCTAGATAAAACATGCACTGAATGTCATTGTGGTGGTTTTGCAGCATTCTATCAGTTTACACAGCAGAACCTACCAGCTTGTAAACCTGTCCTTACGCCAGCAACAGTTAGTTCTTTGACAATATCTGAATCTTTGATGACACATTATTCTATAAAATGTGCATGCTAAATTTCAATCATGTTCTCTGCAGGTCATTGCTACATTTCTATTGATGGGTTTCATATTTATTCCTCTTGGACTTGTTACTCTTCGTGCCTCGAATAGTGTATAAATCATTTCTACTTGCTTTAATGTTATGTAGTGAATGTTTTTCCTTTCTCTCTTCAAAATCCTTACGCTTGCAATATTTATTTTGTGAATTTGTAGGTTGTTGAGATTGTGGACAGGTACGACATTGATTGTGTACCTGAAGAATTTAGAAGTAACAAGGTTACATACATCAAAGATGATTCAATCTCCAAAAACTGTACACGATTCTTAAAGGTGATAGTTCATTTTTCTATTAACTACATCATTCAGTGATTATCACTGTAGTTTTGTTTGAGCTTCCTGAAACCTTCAGGGTTCAGTAATGTGCAATAAAAATAATTTGGTGGCACCTAATTCCATTCTTCTTCCTTTAACTGAATGGTTAGCTTCCTCTTCAAATCTTTAGAAGTTGTCACAGAATTTGCAAACTGCAGTTCCGCTATTTCTTTTTATATATTAATATGGCAACAAGTTTTGATAAAGTAAATGGTGGTCTCATGGTTCATTAGAAAGTTATAACTTCTCCTTCTTCTTCTTCTTTTATATTGCTCATCGCCATCAACATCCTTCTTCTTCTTCATCTTTTCTTTTATATTCCTCTCCTATACTCTCTGAATGGCTAGAATGTAATCCATTACCATCACCATCCTTCTTCTTCTTCTTCTTCTTCTAAAATTTTGTAAAGGGGGCCGAAATTAGGTGTACTATCCGTCTTGTGTTGTTATATTTGCTATTATTATGTAGACACATCACTTTAATAAGAAATTCTGAAAGAATGCTAGTTCTGTTGTTTTTGTGGTATCACCTTCTGTAATAAGAATAAGGTGAAGGTTTATACTATGGTCCTAAGGATAGCAGAATTTGGGAGGGAAGAAAAGGAAGAGAACAATAATAGGTGGATTAAAAATTAGTGGAATATAATTTTCGGTCCCCTTAATTTATTGGAATGAAAGTGAATGAAAGAAGAATGAAGAGAACAGAACTTTTTCTCTGCCTGGAAATGAATAAAATGAAAATATAATTTATGTCCCAAAAATGTCACCTTTTTAAAATTTTTTATCCCATTCCTTTCTATATGATATAAAAGGTCCTTTTGTGTAACTATTCTGTATGTTTCTTCCCATTTATCACCACATTTGGGGAGAAAACAACAATTGTGAAATGAAAATATTTTGGCCCCATTTTCTCTTCCATTTTGTTTATTTATTTATTTTTTGCTAACCAGTCAAGGTACCAGACTCTCATCCCAATTTTCTTGTCAAACTTTACCATCTTATTGAAGTTTGGCTAGGGATTGAAAAAAAAAAAAAAGCATAATTGGTGGCCTTATAATGCAATGACACATAAATTTGAAGCATTTATTGGAATTTCTTGCAAATATTATTTAGATTTCAAGATGCAGTTTGCCTTTACATTCAGTTTTTATCACAAATGTGCAATCTTTGCTGCTATATGGTGTGTTTAGTTGGAGTGCAACACACATATTTTAAAGTAGGTCTCCTTGGCTTAGCAGTTGATTTGGGATGAGATTAGGCCTTTAGCTTTTATTGGTGTAAAGCTCATGGTTTGTTTATGCAAAGGGATTGTGTGGCTTTGTTCCATTGATGTTTTCTTTTTTCTTTGCTATTTTCTTTTTTCTTTTTTTGCTTTTTGTTATTGAGGATCCCTTGTCCTCCAAATCCATTTTAATTTTTTTCTCTTCGTCTTAATGAATTTCTTATTTTATCAACACAAAAAGAAAAAAAAATGCTTTTTTGATATGAGGTAGGAATTATTCTTATAGAGAATAAGTAATATACCTGCTTGCATGGCCAATTCTTGGACTTTAGGGGACACAGATTTATTGATTTTAAACAAGTATTATGGTATGTTGGTGATGGGTGAGAGCCTTAAGATCTCATTTCTAGGGGGCATCACAAATTGGGTATGGAGGATTGGTGAAACAAGGATTACATGACAATAAAGGGTAATTTTTAGTTTTTACCATGAGAAGATTGTCACGTATAGAATAGCATAAGAGTGGGAGGTTGAAAGAAATGAACTGAATTATAAGTAATTGGTTCGATTAACATAAGATCCCCACCTAATGGGATAAGGCTTGGTTGCTGTTGTTGTTGTTGTTGTTGTTGTTCTAATAACATAAGATAAGATACCATGTTTGTGTTGCTTTGATACTGCAATCTAATAATTTACGATATATTCATGTCTCACAGCTTTTTGGATCGTTCCACTGTTCTGCTTTGAATACACAACTTGGACTATGGAAACCTATGAAACAATTATAACTAAAATTGAGTTGTGAAATGTCTCTGAAGTAATATCTGTTGAAATTTCTGTCAAGTTGTAGAAATTGGTTTTTCCAGACTTTTTTCTGTATAAAAATAAAATATTTATAAGAGATTTGCTATATTATAATAAGTATTTCCTTCAGGAGATGAAAATGTGAAAATTTCCAGGAAAAAGACAAGGAACACATAGTCACCCCTTATCATACTTTCAGAAGAGCATTGCTGCAACTAATCTTTGTAGAATGGTCAATACTTCAATGGTTAAAGTGGAACTAGCTTATCCATTTTCCTCATCCATCTTGGTATTATAGCCTGTTAAGTTAAGAATCTTCTACCCTTCAAGAGAAAAGGATGCCTGCTGTTGTTGATATTATGAGTCATGGAAACCTTACCTGGTAAAAGATGGTGATGGCTTATGTCATTGCTCAAAAGGATATTTTTACTGTATAATATTTGTTTCCATACATTTCTTCTGTTACATTCAGAACATTCTTCACTTTTTGGTTTTTCCTCCCTCATTTTAATCATAATAAAGAATTTTGGGTTAGGTACTGAACTGCTGATAGCTTGGCCGAAAGAACCACTGATAAGGTTGATCTTTCTTACTATCTTTTGATTATTTTTACAACTTGTTTGTAGGTACTTAAGCCAATGAAAGCACCAATTTATATCTATTATCAGCTTGATAACTATTACCAAAACCATCGACGGTGAGGATTCTTTATTTTCTTTTCAAATACAATGAAGTCTTTAAGAAAAAATTTATGGTGATGAAGTCATTGCTTAACATTGCCTTTTTACCCTTTTGTTCTGTCTCTTTCACATTCATTTCCTTACTTCTATAGTATATTCAATGGAGCTAAGCTGAATGTTTTCCCTGTTATGAGATAAATTGATTTTTCTGCTTTCATTATATCTACCTGCTCTATTCTCATTTTTGCTTATAAAAAGGTTCTATTTGGACTTGTAGACATTTCTCCAAAGCAATTTTACTTCGAAAAACAAGGAAATATTAAAGTTAATTGACATAAAAAAAAATGGTCACACAAATTTATCAGCCTAGGGCTCCAATCTGGTTGGAAGATCACATTGCTAGTTTTAAAAGGGAGCTGAATTAAGAATTGAGATATCATTCAGCTTAAGTTGTTGGATAGTGATGCCAATAAGTTTCTTACTGGCTTTGTCATTCTCTCAATCAGGTATTACTGTCTGTTTTCTCTGGTTGAAATGCCAAAAATTGAAGAGAGCTGGTGCTTTCTTCTCTTGCAGTGATTCTATACCTGTTTATTACATTTTTCTGTTATATATTTTTTCTACAGCTAGATCCCTCTTCCCCTCCCTAAGAAGAATATATTTCCCGCTACGCAAGTTATCACAAACCCTAGATCCTCCATATTATGATCCTATAGACTACATGCAATATTCGAAGTTTTAAGTTTTTTCATACATTTTATGTTAAGTGTGAAATATTCTGGATTTCTTGTCCCCTCGAGTTTGATTTTCTATCTCTATAGTTATTCACCAATTGTTTGAGTTGAGCCATAGGTCATCCCACCTGTTAAATTTTGTAAATTTATTGCTGTCCATGCGGTTGAGTTGTCTTTCGATTTAATATTGTGTGCTATATCCAAAAGCATTTCAGGTCACTAGAGAAGTTCTCTTAAATTAGAGTCTATAAAAAAAAAAAAATTTTTTCCTGCTTCATTCCTTCCCACTGGAAACATAATTTGAGTGTTCCCAGATTTACTTTCAACTACGTGCATTTATTTCACTGCCAGACACTGAAATCTCAAAAAATTCTTCAGGTATGTCAAAAGTAGAAGTGATCACCAGCTCTTACATGGACTTGGATACAATCACACCAGTTATTGTAAACCTTTAGAGTCATCTGATGATCTACCAATCGTACCTTGTGGGTTGATAGCATGGAGTTTGTTTAATGATACATTTACATTTAGTCGTGGGCCATCAGATTTGAAGGTCAACAGGAAGAACATTGCATGGAAGAGTGATCGCAATCACAAATTCGGAAAGCATGTTTACCCATTTAATTTTCAAAATGGGACCTTGATTGGGGGTGGAAAGCTGGATCCAAGTATTCCTGTAAGTACTAAGTCTTTTGAACTGTATATTTTTCTTTTTCTTCTTGTTGTCCTTTGTTGTTGTGTTATCACCTAATTGGGTTTAGAATATCTTTGTTCAGTGACTTCCCACAACACCTTTGCAGAATGTTCATCTATTTGACAGAATTTCCTGATAGTTAAAAGATACTGATATACCAAGAGTTTAGAAATGATAACAGGGATCATGCATTGAGATTTTGATATTTTCACATTTTTTCTTAAAATTAGTTTCACCATAAGAGGATGTATGTACAGATGGATTATGATAGGACCCCTAAAGTATATTTTAGAAAACGCTACAAGAGAGGCGGGGGAACAAACCTAGCAACGACTAAAATGCATGCAACGGAATTCAGAGAAGCAACGGAATTCAGAGAAGCAACGGATAACCAGTTTCCACGTGAGCTAGTAACTGACTCCATGCATGCATTTGAGAATCAGTGTCCACGTGAACTGGGAGGAGATGGAGGAAACGTGACCCAAGGAGGTATCACCCGCGTGAAAGAAAAGAGGAGGGAAACGTGAATCAGAGAGGGTGTCACCCTCGTGAGCTGGGCGAATTGGTTGTGATCCCGCATAAGCAGCGGGTAGTTGCATGAGCAAGGGAGGTGTGACGGGGTCTATAAAAGAAGAGATGAATGTGATGAAAGACAGACAAGTAGAAAGAAAAGGCAGTGAGGAGGGAACTGGGCACTCTCGAAATTGCCCAGAATTACTGTAGGTTCTACTAGTTTCATTCGTATAGTTGAGTGTACAAACAGATTACCCCACTGCCGGAAGATCCTATTGATCTCTGAGCAGTTGAGGAGATATCATTACAGCTTATTTTCCATTCAGTTACGAGGAAACTTTTCCAGTTCTATCAACTGGTATCAGAGCTCCCGATCCGGGAGCTGTGACATGGTGAATACCAGAATGGAAGCCAAGTTGGAAGCCTTAGAACGTGGGATGCACTCGGTGAATGATCTCTGGGAGCAGCTCACGCAGATACGCAAGGAAGGCGCACGAAGAGCGGCAATCCAGGGAGCTTCGGGAGAGGCAGAATGCTGAACGAGACAGACAGAATGACCTGCTGCAGCAGGAATTGATGAGGCTACTTCGTAGTAAAACTCCGGAAAATTCAACAAGGAGGCCAGAAATGAATCTGGAGGAAGAAGGAGATCTGGAGAAGGCCTTTGGTACTCCCAGAGGTCTACCATTCGACGAGAGACCAAGACGTATGGAATTACCCATATTCTCAGGAGATGACGCTTACGGGTGGCTCAATAGGGTTGAACGGTATTTCATCCTCAACTCTATACCTGAGAGGGAAAAGGTTCAAGCAATCGTGTTGGCGTTAGAAGGCCGAGCTCTGAATTGGTTCCAGTGGTGGGAAGCCCATGCAGCAGAAATTACATGGGCGAAATTCAGGGAAGCAGCCATACGAAGGTTTCAGCCAGCAATGGCGGGAAACCCTTTTGAAATGCTGTTAAGTCTCCAACAAATTGGCACAGTGGCTGAGTTTAGAGAAAAGTTTGAGCTGATTGTAGGGCCCTTGAGACACGCAAAGGAGGATGTTCTGAGGGGAGTATTCCTCAATGGCCTCAAGGAAGAAATTCGGGCAGAGCTTAAACTCCACAGACTGGATTCTTTAATCGATTTGATGGATGTAGCTCTACTCATCGAAGAGAAAAACTGGGCTTGTGGAAGGGGGAATTCTGCGGGAGGAAGGGGATCAAGCTGGAATTATAAACCAGCTCAATCCTCTAAAACCACGCTTGTGGAAATTGGAGGGAAGTCCACCTTGGAAGGAAACAAGGGGGGGACAGGTGCACCCTCACTCAGCTCTCGGGTACCATCCCAGGGCAGCAACACGGGAGGTGCTAAACGAGGAGGTTCAAGGAAATTATCAGATGCTGAATACCAAGATAAGATGAAGAAAGGCCTCTGTTTCTGGTGTGATGAAAAATATGGCCCAGAACATGTCTGTAAGAATAAACAGTACCATTTACTGATCATTGAAAATCCCCCCAAAGAAGAAGAAGAGGACAATCTGGACCCAGGAGGTTTATCAGGAGGAAGACAAAGCTCTGCAACTCTCTATGCATAGCATCATGGGGATGACATCCAAAAAGTCCCTGAAGCTCTGGGGGGAGATAGGAGGGAAAAGGGTGGTGGTGCTTGTAGATTGTGGGAGCCTCCAACAACTTCATAGCAAAAGAGGTTGTCAAGGAGCTCAACCTCCCAATTTCAGACACCCCAGAATATCTAGTAGAAGTGGGGGACGGTCACAAGGTGAGAAGTAAGGGGAGTTTGCAAGGGAGTCAAATTGCAGATGCAGGGGATTAACATCCTTCAGGACTTTTACTTATTTGAACTGGACGGAGCAGAGGTGGTATTAGGAATGGATTGGCTGGAAGGACTAGGAGAAATCCGAGCTAATTTCAAAGAGCTCACGCTAAAGATCGATATGGCGCAGAAACAGGTCATCATTAGGGGTGAACCTTCCCTCTGCAAATCACCAGCCTCTATGAAAGCCATGATTAAGGCGCTACATGACGAAGGAGTAGGATACTTGGTGGAATACAAAGAAATTTCCACGGGACAGGATGGAGGCAAGCTCTGACTGGGAGGAACTGCAGACCCTTGCTAACCAAATTTGATAGGTTATTCTATGACCCGCAGGGACTGCCACCTGAAAGGAGACACGATCATGCAATCAATCTAAAGACCGGAGTTATTGCTCCAAACTTAAGACCTTACAGGTATCCATATTATCAGAAAAATGAGCTGGAAAAAATTGTGGAAGAAATGCTTGAAGCAGGAATCATACGGCCAAGCAATAGCCCATACTCCTAGCCCAGTCATCTTAGTCAAGAAGAAGGACGGTGGATGGAGGTTCTGTGTAGATTATAGGGCTCTCAATAAACTTACAATTCCAGACAAATTTCCAATCCCCATTATTGACGAACTACTTGACGAATTGGGCGGAGCCAGAAATTTTTTCCAAGCTGGACTTAAAGTCAGGCTATCATCAGATCAGAATGAAGAAGGAGGATATTCACAAGACGGACATTCAGGACTCACTCAGGCCACTACGAATTCCTGGTGATGCCCTTCGGGCTATCTAATGCCCCCTTGACATTCCAATCCCTTGATGAATGAAGTATTGCAGCCTTATCTGAGGAAATTCGCACTAGTCTTTTTTGATGACATATTAGTCTACAGCAGGAGTACATCAGAACATTTGGAACACCTCCAGCTGGTATTACAGCAGCTCTAGAATAATCACTTATTCGTCAATAAAAAGAAATGCGCCTTCGGACGCCCTCAGTTGGAGTACCTAGGCCATCTTATATCAAAAGATGGAGTGGCAGCGGATCCAGCAAAGGTTGAGGCAATGCAGACTTGGCCCACCCCTGTAGACGTCAAGAGCCTCCATGGTTTTCTCGGACTCACAGGGTACTACAGGAAATTTGTCAAAGGGTATGGCACAATAGCCAAACCACTAACCAACCTTTTGAAGAAAGGACAAGTTTTTCTTGGGGACAGGAGGCTCAGGGGGCTTTTGAACAATTAAAGACAGCCATGGTCACTATACCAATGCTGGCTGCTCCAGATTTTTCCAAAACATTCATAGTTGAAACTGATGCTTCAAGCACGGGCATTGGGGCAGTTTTAATGCAAGAAGGTCGACCAGTGGCCTACATTAGTCAAGGCCTGTCAGAACGAGGTCAAAGCAAATCAGTTTACGAGAGAGAGCTGATGGCTGTTGTGTTCGCTATCCAAAAATTGGCGTCATTACTTGATGGGGCGCCATTTTATCATACATACAGATCAAAAGAGCCTCAAATTCTGACTGATCAGAAACTAATGGGAGAAGACCAGCACAAATGGATTTCCAAGCTCATCGGATTCAACTTTGAGATACAATACAAGCCAAGGAATTGAAAATAAAGCAGCAGACGCCCTTTCCAGGAAGCTGCAGTATGCCGCACTTACCATAGTTCAATTCCAGGGGCTAAAAAACCTAACGGATGAAGTACAATCCGACCCAAAGTTGCGGCAAATAATGCAAGAAATGCTCTTGCAACCCGATTCCCATGTTGGCTATCAGGTTAAGGGAAATCAGCTAACATACAAAGGCAGGCTAGTCATACCTAAATCTTCTCCCACTATTTCCCTACTACTGAAGGAATTTCATGATTCCGCAGTTGGAGGGCACTCGGGCTTCTTTCGTACCTTTAAACGCATTTCTAGTCTGCTCTACTGGGAAGGCATGAAGTAGGACATACAGCAATACGTCGCTGCTTGTGAAATCTACCAGCGAAACAAGTACCAGACCTTATCCCCTGCAGGACTGCTCCAACCACTCCCCATTCCCCAGCACACCTGGACAGACATCTCAATGGATTTTATTGGGGGACTACCAAAGGCCCACGGAGTTGATACCATCATGGTTGTAGTCGACAGACTAACCAAATACGCCCATTTCATTGCCATCTGCCATCCCTATACCGCCAAGGACGTTGCAGACATTTTTATCAGAGAGATTGTCAAATTACATGGCATTCCATCTTCTGTAGTCACTGATCGAGACAGAATTTTTGTTAGCCAATTCTGGACAGAACTCTTCAAAAGAGCATGGGCACCAAACTCATATTCACCTTCCGCTTACCATCCACAATCTAACGGTCAAACTGAAGTCGTCAATAGGTGCTTAGAAACGTACCTAAGGTGTCTCACAGGTTCTAAACCTCGTCAATGGCCCAAGTGGCTTAGCTGGGCAGAATATTGGTATAATACTAACTACAGTAGTGCTACCAAAGTCACTCCATTCAAGGCCCTTTATGGTACCGATCCCCCTTACACTGCTCAAAGGGGCATACACTCCTTCAGCAGTAGAGGAAGTCAATCAACTAATGGCCAATAGAGACCAAGTGCTGGCAGACCTTAAGGACAATCTGGTACAAGCTAGAAACCGTATGAAAGTCCAGGCGGACAAACATAGAAGGGAGGTAGTCTATCAACCAGGAGACCTAGTGTTTCTCAAAATTTAGCCTTACAAACTTCGTTCTCTAGCTCTCACTGAATTAATCAAAAACTCAGCCCCAGATACTATGGTCCCTATGAGGTTTTGACACGAGTTGGTCAGGTGGCATATACACTTAAGCTACCTGACACCTCCCGCATTCACCCTACTTTCCATGTCTCCCTCCTTTAAAAAGTCGATTGCAGCTTCAGCCACCAGCCAACCCCTCTCTTCGTTTCTCACAGAAGACCTCGAATTACAGGTGCAACCGGGCGGCAGTAATTGACGTCCGAACCAATGCCAGTGGAGAACAAGAGGTACTCATTGAATGGCAAGACCTGCCAACATTTGAACGCTCATGGGAAGCTAGCTCCCACATCCAAAGTCAGTTCCCCAGTTTTCACCTTGAGGACAAGGTGAAACTTCTGGGGGGAGTATTGATAGGACCCCTAAAGTATATATTTTAGAAAACGCTACAAGAGAGGCGGGGGAACAAAACCTAGCAACGACTAAAATGCATGCAACGGAATTCAGAGAAGCAACGGATAACCAGTTTCCACGTGAGCTGGTAACTGACTCCATGCATGCATCTGAGAATCAGTGTCCATGTGAACTGGGAGGAGATGGAGGAAACGTGACCCAAGGAGGTATCACCCGCGTGAAAGAAAAGAGGAGGGAAACGTGAATCAGAGAAGGTGTCACCCTCGTGAGCTGGGCGAATTGGTTGTGATCCCGCATAAGCAGCGGGTAGTTGCACGATCAAGGGAGGTGTGACGGGGTCTATAAAAGAAGAGATGAATGTGATGAAAGACAGACAAGTAGAAAGAAAGGCAGTGAGGAGGGAACTGGGCACTCTCGAAATTGCCCAGAATTACTGTAGGTTCTGCTATTTTCATTCGTATAGTTGAGTGTACAAACAGATTACCCCACTGCCGGAAGATCCTACTGATCTCTGAGCAGTTGAGGAGATATCATTACATCTTATTTTCCATTCAGTTACGAGTAAACTTTTCCAGTTCTATCAGATTATCAATAATAACAATAACAATCAAGTCTTATCCAACTAGGTAGGGTCCAGCACATGGATCAATAGATGTCATTGGGCTAAAACCATTTTGAGCAAGCACTTTTGTTTTTTAATGGTTTCTCCTAGAGTTTAGAAATGATAATAGGGCAATTATTATCATGCATTGAGATATTGATATTTTCAACTTTTTTTTCTGTTTGCTTAAAATCAGTTTCACCATCAGAGGATGTATGTACAGGTGGATTATCAATAATACAAAAATAACAACCAAGTCTTCTAGGTGGGGTCGCTATATGGTACAATGGATGCCAATGGGCTCTATAATTAACCAAATTTTTAATAAAACCATTTTGAGCAATATCTTTCTTAATGGTTTCTCCAAATATTTTCTTATGTCTTACTTGCTCTACACATATTAGTCGGTCTATATTTCATTTGATCCACTTTTTTCACTAGAGCCTTTATTGGTCTTCCTCTCACATGACCATACCACTTTAGGCGAGGTTCCGTCATCTTCTCCTTTTCTTTCAGATGCATTTGTTCCTAATCTTATCTTTTCTTGTATTTCCTCATCCACATCAAGATTATCATCTCTGCTACACTTATTTTTTTTGCTTTTGCTGGAACTTCATTGACTTCACTACCATATGAGCATCGCTAGTCTTATCACTGTCTGGTAGAATTTTCCTTAGTTTGATAGGCACTTTGCAATTACAAATTATGCCTGAAGGTTGAAGCATTATTACATTTCATCCACCCAGTTTGAATCTTATGTGAGACATCCCCATCACTTTGTAAGATGGATCCAAGATATCTAAACTGTGCAACTTGTGGTATGATATTATTTCCTAATTTTCACTTCTAAAAGTGGATTATCAATAATGTACAAATGAAAAAATGGACTATCAATATTCAATAGAATTTAAGTGGGTTCCTCCATAGGTGTATTTTCATTTTTTTTTTTTTTTGCTTGAAATTATTTGCTCCATTAGAGACTGTAGGTAAAAGCAAAATATCAATATTCAGTAGCATATAGGTCAAACTAAAGTTGAAATTTGGTGGGGGATGGGGGTGGGGAACAAACATTTCTCGTGTCATATTTTCTTTTCCTCATTACAATTTTCTTTATATACTGGTTTTGTTATGTAGATTTTCTTGTGTGCTGATTCTACTGAGTTCTATCATGTTATTCTTCTTATCAATGTTGGCTGTTCTGATTATCATATTTCAGCTTAGCGATCAAGAAGATCTTATAGTATGGATGCGGACTGCTGCTCTCCCTAGCTTCCGAAAGTTGTATGGTAGAATTGAAGAGGATTTGGATGCAGATGATGTTATAGTTGTCCACCTAATGAATAACTATAACACTTATAGTTTTGGTGGAAAAAAGAAGCTCGTTCTGTCAACTTCAGGCTGGCTAGGTGGAAAGAATGACTTCCTTGGAGTTGCCAATTTATTTGTTGGTACCTTTTGTATATTGATCTCCATCACCTTCCTGTTGCTTCACGTGAAAAATCCTAGGTAATGATAGTGTCCATAATTGCCTAATTACTTTTTGGTTATTTATGCTATCTACACTGGAAAAAATCCTATTATTTTGTGCACCCAAGAGCTGAAACCACTTTATCATGCAGTTGCCTGGAAGATGCCAAACACTGCCGTTGTTTAGTTTCTCTTACACTAAAAATCTAGCATATGATAGCCTGTCAGTTGTTTTCCTTTTGTTGCCGTTCCTTTTTATGAGTGGTTATTAAAATTTTTATTGAGTTTAAATTTGATCTACTCTCATTAAAACTCTGTACACTATCAATAAATTGATAAACAAGAAAGTGCCACGTCGTTGTAGTAATCAAGGTTATTGACTTGCAGTAAATGTCTTTTAACAGTTTTTTAAACAGTTGTTGTCATATGATTTACTGATGTAAAACTCTACATTAGATCAAAATTAAATCTTTTTTTGAGGCGGGGTGGAGGCTTTTTAAATGAAGATGAATCATCCAAGACTGCGGGACGAAATAGGCCATCAATATGAGTGCAATATTTATGCTAGTTATGATAATTATATATTAGAAATGCATAATTAGTCATCAAATTATATATAACAGAATATGTACAAATTTGTCACGTAGAAAAAAATAATAATAAAATGTCAGATCATACTCGTGAAGAATGCCTAATAGTAATAATTTGCAAAGAAGCTTGTTCTGCTCATCCTCCTATCTCTTGGAACTGATTCTCCCAAACAAATGTTGAGCTTGGATGCTGTTTATCTTTTATGCTTTTTTCTTGTTTGCAGACCTTATGGGGACACAACGTACGTATCTTGGAACAGGAAAAGCATTGCTAGCTGATAAGGTTACACTGGTAACACTTTTCTTTTGTGTGACTCAAGATGTGCTCGTTACACAAGCTATTGTATTTAATTGTAAATGGTAAAGCAAGGTAAACTTTCCCTTTGAGTTTAAATATATTGGAAATAGAAAACTGTTTGTGGTCATGTATTTTGCAGCATACTTCTACAGTGCGGAGCTGGTTAAACATTTATTAAACCATAGATGTATGGATCCCTTTGGCATATCAGTGTATATAATTATGGAAATTATCCACTGGTAGTCTTGTAGTTTTATGCAGCAGCAATAAACTAGTTAGGATCCTTGGTTCTAAAGTTTTTGCTTGACAGAGCAACATATTATTCTATTGGTTGAAATTGGGGGCTAGTCCATTTTTAAGGGTTGCTTTCCTCATTGATTCTATCTCCTTTAGCTGATTAAGTGACTATAGAAGTTGGTTTCTCATTATTTAAAGATTCAGAGATATAATTTCTTTGAGCTTGAAGAGGCCAAATATGCAAGAATCTTTACCATTTCGAATATTTTACATCTGAGGATTCCCACAGAATATTCCATCAGTATTCTTTTGTGTTAGAGCAATGGTCGGTTTTGGGAAATCTTTGAACCAAAAAACGTAGTTTAATATATGAAAGTTGAAATAATGTATATGTGTAACTCTAGTTGCTTCATATGCTATTTTATTTTGGGCAAATTGCACTCACTTCTCTTACAGTTTTAATTTTAAAAAATTAATAACACATAATTTGAAAAACTTAATTAAGTCATATTTTGGACAAATCAATTGTGAAATCTTTACGTGTTGCAGAAGCTGGAGTGGTTAAAGTGCCTTGATTTTTTTTAGGAGACTATTGTTTGTGTCCTCTAGAATTGCTAAATATTATTCCCAAACTTTGATGTACATTGGGTGTGCACTTGTACATTGGGCAGCTAGAGCATCTCTTAATAAATATTTAAAATCTATAAAGTATAAAGCCAATAAATGTTTAACAACTCTATAAAGTATTTGTTTCAAAAAAAGAAAATGGATACCAAAATAATCGTTTTGAAAGCTTTATCTCGTTACTCATAAAATCAAGCAGCCCAACGAAGCATGATCATGACTCAGATTTTTGACTTAATCAGAGAAGTTATTTCTCTTTTGTGTTTATCCAATGTTCAAATATTTTTAGATTCGATGTGAGTTAACGTACCAATAAGAGTTTTCTCGGACTCTAGTCTGTATATGGCTTCTCAGACTTTTGTGCCTTCCTAGAATATAGGTTGGGTTTGTTTGCGATTTCCTATGCTTAATTTGAAGTATTTCTGAACTTCGATGTGAGTTGAATTTTTTTACTGAAGTGAGTTGCATTTTGATCAGAGTGATCTCAAACTCTATTACGTGCCTTCTTAGAACTAGTCAGTACCATTCACTGTACTGCAACTTTTATTTTTTTTTTGTCACGGGGTGGGGGAGGGGAGGGGGCGATTGGGTTGTTTTACGTCAGGTGCGGGTGTTTTAAGGCAAGTCAAGTTGCCAAATGTACCAAGCCTGGCCTACCCTACACTGCAATTTGACCAGAGCATTTCTATGTTCTAGACTTTTCTTTGTGTATTTTTTAAAATCCAATATAAGTTGGGTTTGGACCAGAGCATTCATGGACTACTGTTTGTCTTTTAGAATTGCTAAATATTATTTACAAACTCTGATGTACATTGGTATGCACTTGATCATTTTGTAGTTTGTAGCTTTCTGCCATTTTAGACTTGGTCAATCAATACTATTCCAAGATTAAAAATAAAAAATCAATACTATTCCCAAACCTTGCTATAAATGGGTATGGACAAAAGCATTCATGGATACTAATTTGTAATACCTTCCTAAACTGCTCAAATTTAACCCTGGATTCTGATATAAGTTGGGTATGCAAGTAGCATTCTCTCATTCTAGTGTTGTGCCTTTGCTTTTATTCTTCTTCAACTTCAAGTTAGTTCAAGGCTAGAGGAACGCAATTCCAAATATGCCTTCCCAAACTCAATTAGAAATACTTCGAAACTCCAACATAAGTTACTTTGTTCCATAGCACTCCAACATTTTGTAAGTTTTGTCTAAAGGACAAAAAAAATAAAATAAAATAAAAAATCATAGATAGAAAGCTAGTACTTTTTTTTTCATATTCACATTGTATTTCTGGAAGGTAAAACTTGTTATACATTAAATTATGTAATTTATACTATTTTTATTTAAAAACAAAGTGGATGAGGTAAAGTATTCACCGAAAAAGAAAAAAATGGATGAGGTAAAGTAAAATTAAAAAGAAACAAATGCGTAAAAGAATGCAAATTGGTTGCGTATTTATACGCACTTTGCCGAATGTAACACCTGTTTAGTATAGAGTGCAATCCTCCTTGACACATTTTTAAGTTGCCCCTCTTACCCGTTTCGTATACCAAAAATTAAAAAGAAAAAGAATGAAACAATCAAAACTGAATCCTTTCTCCAACCAAAAATACAAAAAAAAAAAAAAATCTTTTAACTGTGTTTGAAATAATTAAAAAATAAAATTAATTGATTTTGATTTGAAATTACTTTTCCTCTTTAAAAATTATTATAAAATATATAATTTAAATTGATTTAAAAATTAATTTTCATGTTTAAAATATATTAAAAATTAATAGAATTCATTTTCTTTTAATAATTTTGTTTTATTACCCTTCTTAGAATAGGTAAAATAGTTAAACTTATAAGGATAAAATTGTTAATTTAAATAGTTAAAACTAAAATCAAATCAAATATATTTAAACCTAACTAAATTTAAGTGAATTTCAACATGTACACAAATAAAATTACAAAAACAATTTTGAAAACAAATAAATTACTTCCTAAATTTTGTGGTTGCAAACGTAGTCTTTCGGGAATTCAACAATAACATGAGCCCGTTGCTGTAATTGTCATCAAATATTTAGTTGTCATGGAAGACGACTTCAAAGTTCAAACACTAGTTTCCCGGGGGGTGTTATTTCCATAATTGAAAATCTAGAATTGCCATGCAACAACGTTGGAAAACCCATTTTATTTCCTCCTTTTCCGGGTTCAAACCAAATTTAGATTCTTTGCAACCTCTATATAGAACTCATGTTCCCATTCCTATTGCTTCAATCAATTACATTCTTTCTTCAATATCATTTGACAATCTTCTCCCATCTCTTCGACATCCAATCCATCTCCAACAGAACCCTAATTCTGCTAAGGATTTAAAGGGTTTTCTGAAGTTTAATTTTGCAAATGGTGAAGAAGGTGAAGTCAATCCACAACTGGGGTGAAGTGGCACCAGCCCTCGTAGTATCTCATTATCAGAGATCCTCAGGTTCTTGCAAGTTGGAGCCTATTTTCGAAGAGGAGCCACAAGGGTCTCAAGTGTTGCACAAGGGTGTTTTTGTTTCTCTCCCTTTGTTATTCACGGGGTTTTTATACATTTTCTTATATAGAGGATTTATTTGATTTGGTGGTAATTAATTTAGAGGAATATGGAAGAAATTTGCCAATATTGCAGGCAATAATAAACTTATGAAAATTTCTTTCTTGGTCATACGGCTGTTGCTATTCGGAAAGCTTGTAATAAGATATGAAATTGTTGCAAAGCGAAAGTTTCTATAATGAGCATTGCTGTTTTCAGAAGATTATCTCTGTTAGCATCGTTCCCATTGCTGTTGTTCATCCATTGATCTTTATTCTTCCTTTCTCGTTAAATTCTAGCCTTTGTGTGTGGGTGAATTTATAGCTTTTACTCTCTGTTGTTTCATATGGTTCATTATTACAATCTAACACCTAATTAATATCCAATAAGAAAGTCAACCTGTAATCTTTCAGAGCAACTTTTTTTAACCCCACTCATAAGAGCTTATTATGTTTTAGACGTATTATTTTGAACTTTGAAGCATATCCGTGGCTGTGCTATCAATTCGCTCAATGTCTTGAAAAAACTAATGATGGATTCATGCACGGATAACTCATCAAGGCATGTACTCAATCTTTTTTTTTTTTAACTTTATTTTTAATTTATATTCTTTGACACATGGAAAACTGAAGAGTTAATTTCCATTCAAATTGTTGGCTTTGTTTGATCAGCATCTCTCTTAAGATTCTTGGCCCCTATAATGGGCCCCTCAATGTTTTATATATGCAATTATGATAAGTTATAAGAAAATGAAATTATACTCTAATTAATCTCTAGGACTGTAACTTTTAGTCTAGTGATAGATACTTCATTCTAAAAAGAGATTGGAGACATCTTTGATCATAGAGTGCAAGCTCAAAGCACCAAATATCTTCTCTATTAAAGTCAAAGGAATTGATTTTGAAGAGATATTTGATGTTCAGCAGTGGATGGCCTATCTAGAAATGGATTGACCTATCTATCCACATCTCTTGAATATCTTCCACCACTAGAAAATTAAGATTCAAAGACGGAAGAAATCCTCTCTTTTTAGTGTAGAGAATTAGTGAAGAGGCATATCGCCAAATAAGAACAACAGAGGTTCCAATTTTGACATAAACCAATCCTTTTGATTAAAAAGACTGAGTTGGGTGATAGCTTTACATGTTCATGTTTTAATTTTTAATTTGTCCATGTGGGCAAGGGTTTATGATCCCATATTAAATAAGGAGTGAGGTTATTAATAGCTTCCATTTTCTATCATTTTTATACTAATTATAGTTTTTTAGGTTAGGCTCAATTAAATAAAAATAGATAGATAAGAAAATTTCATTAATTAAAATTAGTTCATTAGCTTGCGCAATATGCGAATGCTTGCATATCAATATTTATAATTAATTTTAAATATAATTTATGTATATTTTTATAAATGCCTACATATTAATGTTTATAGTTAATTTCTTTTAATATAATTTATGAATATTTTTGTAATATTAAATTAGTTTATAAACTAAATACATTCTTATACTTGTATATTAATATTCATAAAAAAAATTCAATAAAATTTATACATTATTATTGTTATAATAGCTTAATTTATGAATTAAATAAATATTTCATTTTTTACTTTAGTATAAAATTATTTTTTTAATTTATTGCATTTTTTATGATTATGTGCCCTTAATCAAATGTTTTAAATTATGATTTTGATTTATATGTTATCTTACCGTGATTATATAAATCATAAATTAAAAAGTAAAAAATAACAATTATAAGTTAGTTAATATAGTGGGAATACTATTTATAAAAATATAACTACAGTTTATATCATTGTTTTCTTTTTTAATAAAAATATAAATCATCGACTGAATATGAAAAGTTTTTAATCATCAATAAAATTTTAAATTTATTTGGAGAAGACTGTGTCAGTACTTAACATTATATAATGTTAAATGACTTGCAAAAGTATTTAGATGATACCGCATTAACACATGACATTATATAGCATTACATGGCTTGCATGAGTATTTGAATAAAACAACATTAGTACATAACATGATGTGAAACTACACATATATGATTTAGAAAAAGCTACGTTAGCATATAAGAGGACTTGATGTTATATGATTTACATAAGTCTTTTGATATGCCACGTAAACACATAAGATAACATGATAAGTTTTTAAAAATTATCACATAATATGACGTGATGCTACATGAGTTGGAAGATATTACATCATCAAATATGATGATATGACATTATATGATTTAGAAGAGCTAACTTTAATATTTAATATGTCACGTTAACACAAAAGATGACGTGACAAATTTTTCAAAGATGTCATATTATCACATAATATGACATGGTGTTACATGATTTAGAAGATGTTATTTTATTAAATATGATGACATGACATTTTACAGAAAATTAACTTTAATATATTGTATATAAATTGAACTTAAAGAATTATTTAACTGAAGATAATTGAAGAAATTACTATAAAAAATAATTAGCAGAAAGTGTGACTGAAGTGCCAAAAGTTCTACCCTCAAGATATCAAAAGAATTCAAAAGATAAAAAATAATTTTGTCATATATGACTTTTTCAAAGGCCCTTAGAGAGGCAGAATTATGAATAATATTATCTTTCATTCGCTGTAACATATTCAAATCATTTGTCTCCTCTCTCTTTCTTCAATCTTATTCCTTAATAAAATATTATCAGTTTTAAAAAGAAAAAAATTGCACTTCTCTTTTAGTTGGCAGTATTTTTCTTAATTAATAGCATTTTATTGAGAGAACATATTTGGGAACAAGAATTTGAGTCTTTCTTGGTGAATAAAATGGTAGTAAGGATAAAATAGTCCAGTACACTAGTCCAATATCAATGACATATTTGAGATTCAAGAAATGCAAGTCCAAGTTCATTCAGATAATTATTTCTAAGAATTTTATTTTATTTTTTTTGGTTGAAATGAAGCTAGCTACATCAACTAGCCCCTAAACGTCATAAACTCTTTTTTGGTTGATAGATGACTTCCAGGTAGCACTAATAGTCAAAAGGATGATTCGAACATAGTCTTATAAAAATTCCTTCAAAAGTGTGCCTAGCAACATCCTAGCAAGTTAAATTGTCCCTTTACTTTTTGAATGACCACGGGCCTACGATTGCAATATTTATGTGCAATATTGATGTAAGACATTGTGCTTTGGACCCATGTATCCCTTCGTCATTTGGCATAAATTAAAAGTTTAGAAAGAAGATAAAAATGGTTAATCAAATTATCTCTTAAGATCGTCTAGTAATATACCTAGTCTTGATTAACATAAAAATTGTGTCAAACATACCCTTATCGTACAAAAAGAAAAATTCTCATTAGGAATATATAGGTTTACCATACAGGTTAAAGGAAAACAAAGACCATTTGGATTGCAAGATTCCAACAAACCAAACCCCCAGCTAAGAAGAAGAAAAATCAAACACTATATAGTTGACGACTAACTTTGTACTCCCACTTAAAGGTCAACATAAACAAAGTAAAACATTCAAATATTCACCTTCGTGAATTACATTAGAAATATCTATAAATTAACCATATCATGATTTTAAATTGTGATCCACAATTACAATTACAGTCACAATAATATTATTATGAGAGTCACTATAACTATAATGCGATTATAATTACGACTGTATGAATTGTATTTTTTTATAATTATTTATAATTTTTATAATTACAGCATAATCGCATTCGCATCTATAATCACAATTCAAAATCATGAACCACACTATTCATCACACTGGTAGATATGACCGAACGACACCAAACAAGGCCTGGTGGGCATTTGGAATGAACCCGTTGCTGCTTGCATTGGGAAGATTGGTGGTGAAGATGAGGATGCAGATGCAGGTGTATCAAAGCTTTTCTCCATTTCATCTTCTTCTTCATAGATTGTTTCCAATGTTATTGTGATTTGTATCTTGGGAACGGTGACCAAGCAGTGCGGAGCAACTGCGCAGAAAGGAGTTAACAATGAAATTGCAGTGTTTGATAGGCAGAGAGTTGTCTTGGAGTTCACTGTGGAGCTTGTGGAAGGCATAACAAGGATACTAGCCATTCTTATGCTGGCTTTACTCAAAGACAAAGGGATATTGGTTGGTTATATAGCCAATTTGATCTTCAGTGTATCCCATTTTTATAGTCAGAGGTTTGCTGTGCATCAATCAAAGTGACCCTCGATGTCCATGTAACTGCAATAATGCCATTCTGCTTGTTTTTCTTTGATAGGTACAAGAAGTGATTCCTCATCTTAAAATGAACAACTATTTCGGATGACCATTATTCTTTTTATAATGATATATTTAAAAATTATCAAACTAAAATAATTATAATCCATAAAGGGATTAGGAATGCAAAATTTTTAATTAATATGTTCATTTTATTACTGCTTCAGCTAAGTAGGGTGATCTTATACTAGTATAGACATACTAAAGAGCTCCAAAGACCTAAAATTAATTAAGAAGTCTAATAGGATTTGAATCCTAGACTTTTTAAAATTTGTTGTTCAATCCTACCAATTGAGGTAAACAATCTAAGTTCTCTAACAGAATTTGTCTCATAATTTTAAATATGTTGAATACTAATACAATTTAAATGAAATTATTATTATCAAATTACACATTATTTACACTCCTTAAAATTCCTTCCAAAATATATAATTACACTAAACATTAATACAATTTAGATAAAAATATTTTTAAAAAAGTTAAAAAAAATTTAAATAATTTAAAATATATATAAACATATATATTATATGAGAATGATAACTAGTAAAATATATGCGCAGCTGACTTTGATAAATTTTTAACATACAAAATAATGATAAGATAAGCAACACAATATTTTAAATAAGTACAATTGCAATCAAAATATAATAATTTGATAACGACGATGATCATATTTTAATTTTTTTTTTGCCATTAATTAGGTTTGATATAATTTCTCTGTAATTTCTTGGCAATTGTCTCAATCGTTACTCAACCTCATATAATTTTAAAATTTTAAGTAAAATTTTAAATGTGATGTTTAATATATATATATATATATATATATATATATATTAGTTCACTTTGTTGTACCAAAATTTGTCGGTGAGCCTCACCTGGAGTGGCACCTACTATAAAAATCTAGGTTATACTAATTAATTTTACTAATAATAGTTAATTTGTTATCTCTCTAAAATTGATGGATTTGAAATTTTTAAGAAATTTTTATAGACATACATTAAAGTGAAAAATATTAAGCAAAATTTTATTAATTATGATTTAATATATTTATTTTTGATCAATCAAAACGATGTAGACATGATAATATTTTTGCTCAAAAAGTGGATATGAAAGTTAGTTCCTCCTAGATATTTTACTTTCCCGACTGATGTGGACTCTTAGCTGGCAGTAATATATAACTTATTTAATTTTTAAAGCATATATATACGACGAGAAATTATTACGTGCTTTTAAAATATAATAAATACATATTTTAAAAAGTATATCTACTATTGATTGTAAGAAAATTTATATAAATTTTATGTCAACAACTCAAAATCAATAATAAAGATAGTTCTTGGAGCATGCATTTAATTATTCTCAATGTGCATGCGATAATTTCTCTATATATGACCTACTTTTGATCACAAATTCCACTATACATTGACATTATGAGCCCATATGCTTGCACGGGTGCACTCATTAATAGCATGTTTGGTTGGTCCTTTGTATCACCTAAATGAGTTTATGAATGCTCAACTATACTTTCTTATTTCTTGTTTCGTTTGTTACGTCACTTGCATCATTTCTTAAATATTTTGACTTTAAATGAAATAAATATTTTTTACGCATTGAATGTGATTTATTTTTTAAAATATAAATTGTTTCACTCAGACTTATTTATGACTAAAATTAATTAAGTTAATAAAATAAAGTTAATCCAAAATCAATATTACTTCTTATGTAAACAAAAATAAATTACTATGATATAGATTTTGAAGTAAATCTAATATAAAGTACGAAAATGAGTTTTTTTTTTAAATTTTTTTACAAGCGTAAAATTAATATAAGTTAAACTTAAACGTGATCATTTGTGTTAGTTAGTGATAAGCAAGTTGAAGTCTTACTAGAATGAACTTTACCTACTACGTTGTCTTACTAGAATGAACTTTACCTGTTACGTTAGAAGTTTGAATCCTGTTAATAAGACAAACTTTATTTGCAATATAATTAAAAGTTTAATTTTTTCTAATTGGACAAATTTTACCTACAATGTCAAGAATTCGAATCCTATTACAAAATACTTTATAGGAAAAGACAATCTTAATAACTCAAGTAAGGATTAGTCTCTTATCTAAAGAATATGTGTTTACGAGATACCTCGTAAGAAATTTTTTTTAAAAAAAGGTAGTATGGATAAAATAATGTGTGAATAACATAACTCTATCGTATAAATGTTAGTCTCACCTAGAAATAAGGTTAACATCGACCTATTTCTCTCATTTTAACCGATTTTTGAACTATACAATGAGATAGTTCCTCTCCCACCATATCTTGATGGCATTTTATCAAATTGAGCTAAAACAGATTTGATGAGGACTAGTGTTTATTTCCACACATAATCATTCTATGTCCATAAATTTGCATTAGAGAACAAAACGTAATCCTTTTCCCCCTGAATTTCACTAGCTAATTAGTGCATGTTTGAGAAAGATTATTTTTTAGAAAAAAGTTACTTATTTTTTAAAAATTCTTTCAATAAAATTTTAATTATAAGCTATTTTAATTAGAAAATAAATTAAACCAAACCCACATTGAATAAACTCTGACGCCTTCATGGTTAAACCAAACTCTCCAGTGTTATTTGAAAAAGGGGTTTACTAATTTCAAGAAGGAAACGATTGGAGTTACACTGGCATATTCGTTCTAACCAAAAAAACAAACACTGGCATATTCCTTTCGTAACATTAACCTAGTTAGATGAATGAATCTTGAGTAAGATCCAATGCACCGAGGTAAGTGTCTTGTCCATCTTCATGGATGTGGGAACGGTGTTGGAGACTTTTAAGCATAGAAAGTGGCACAGTGGCATCACTTGCTTTATGAAATAAATGCAAAGTTTGGCATTACACCTTTTTCTTTCTTGGTACGTTGGCATTACACCTTGGGTTCTTTTTCAGTTTACTCATAAGTCAATATTTGATGGGGAGGGGCAGCTCCATTTTTCCTCTCCTAACTGATTGCAACGCTTGCTCTTTCCGTGGCCCTCTGCGGGACTGGATTAGCCCTAAAAGGCCATACAATAGTACAAAATTTTCTTCAACTTGTCTAGTTTTTTTCTCTCTTGTATTCCCTCCCCAATACGGAACATGTGATGTTTTTGGCCCCAATATGACTATGGCTGCAGTGGCGAGGTACTAAAGAGATGAAAATATTAGAAACATAAAATTATTCATGTAATTTTACTTAACAGCTTAAGTTTTTAAAATAATTAGTTTGTAACATATTTGAACCTTTATAACTAAGTGGTCTAACCATGCCCCTCGTGCAGTACCCTTATTCTGCATCTGGGGCTTATACATATCTTGTTCAGTGTCCAGATGATAGTTTATATACGCTGCATGTGGCTCTGTACGTTGGTGATGGTGATAATTCACAAGTAGATACACATGGTCTTTTGATAGGGCAGAGACGATGGTGGTTATGATTTAACTAGAGTAAGATTATGAGTAAACCATTCAACCCGACTTGATAAGGTTGTTTGAAAAAATAAATTAAATATATAATTTGTTAAATAAGTTTAGTGACTGAGGTAGCCATTTGATAGGCATTTCAAGAAAGGTTTACATTTAGATTTTTTTAATAAAAAATATTATATAATCAGAATTTTCTTGTCAGAGTTTTTTATAAAGTAATTTGTCATGTTTATTGACTATTAGATAAGTAAATGGTCCCTACTACTTAATTTCGTCCAACAATTCTTTTTAATTCTAGTTATATTATGTCAAAAATTATGATTATATAACATTACTCTTTTTATATAATTCTTTAAGGTCAATATATAGTCAAGATAAATACAAAAGCTAGTGTCAATACCTGAATCAGTATTCTTTGTATACAAGGAAAAGTCATCAAAGATATCAATACATGGATAAAAAGAAAATATTACATAAACATCTAGCAGAGAGATGAAGACACAAAATTATCATGTATAGGCAAACCCAAAAAAAAAAAAACTATCATGTATAGATTGATGATTGATCGATTCATAAATATGCATATCTATTAATAGTTATTTAAAAATCATGATAATGATAAAATTTAGGATAAATTGTACCTAACACCTTTTAATTTTGTGTCATGTATAAATTAAACTTTAAGTTTTACAAATGTGAAAATAACCCCCCTGTACTTCACGATTTGTATAAAAAACACCTTCCGTTAGTAAAACCATTAACTTTAACAGATTTTATCACATGACTTCCATGTGACAACACAAAAATAATTAAATAAATAAAAAATTAATTACAAACTATTATATAATTTTTATTTTTTTATTTTCCCTCTTGCATGAAATTACTTTTTTTAATAAATTTACTTAAGTGAACAAGTAATATGTGATAATACAAATATGCACTTAATAGAATATAGAATTAAATACATTGGGAGTAGTCTACCAAAAAAGAAAAAAATATATTTGAAGTTGAATAAACTTTCAGACCGATTCTCATCCTTTCTCCTTAGATGCATTCAGTTAGATTAAAAATTATTCCACTTCAATTGTGAATTATTTATGTTCACATTATGGTAGGCTTGGAGACAGAAAGTCAATATGTTATGGATGTTGAAGTAGTTTGCCGTCAAATTCTCATGTTAAAAGAACTTTGTTTGTGGGTCTTTAAATTTACCATTTCCCCTAATGTTACTCCTCATTTTGTTAATTGGACCATGCTTCCTTAAAGTGTTGTGAAGTTGAATATTGATAAGAGTTGATAATCATAGTAGGGCAAGGATAAGGGATGTCCTCAGTAATGAATATGGGTCTTAGATTTTGAGATTCTCTTCCTTTATTGATGTTTCAACAAATTTGCTTGCTGAACTTTGTGTATTTAGAAGAGGTCTTTTCTGCCTTGGTCAAAAGGCTATAAGAATATATGGTGTGAATCAAACTATATGGATGCTGTGAATATTTTAATATATTTTGATTGTTCACTTAAGAAAATTTTTTCAAAGAAAAATAATTGAATGCTAATGAAAAATAAAAAAATAAAGAAAAATTATATGATATAGTGTTTAGTTTGTGATATTTTTTATTTTTTAATTATTTTTATGATGTCACATGTAAGTCACATGAAAAATCCATTAAATTTAACGATTTTATTAACGAAGATATTTTTTACACCAATAATGAAGTTCAAGTAAGTTATTTGCACCTTTACAAATCCTAAGATTTAATTTACACATGATTCAAAATTAAAGGGTGTTATGTGCAATTTACTCTAAAATTTAATGTAAGATAAGTAATCAAATTTAATAAATTGAATGTATTATTATAAGGAGACAAAAATATTGCCAGACAGAAAACTTCATAAAGACATTTTGAACTCTACCAAGTAATATGGTAAATTCTTAATCCAAGTATTAACTTGAAAAAATTACTAAAGAAGTCAACATACTCCAAAAAAAAGTTTAGCAAGCCAAATATAAGCTTTCTTTGAGACTAAAGAATCAATGGGTAGAAGAGATAGAACTTATTGCAACAAGAGATAGATCATATTGGCATATTGCAACTGAGGGAAATTACATGAATTGCATGAAGAGCCCAAGAGGATACCCACAAATTACAATTAGTTTTAGAGGTTACAAATGTGTAGAAAATCATGCACAAAAATAGGGTGATTAAAGATAGAAAAAACTCATTTTTAATTCTTGAAAGATACATCATTTATTAATTTTTTTCTTAAAGATTAATTTTATTGATTCAATACCTAAAGTTTTAAGTCATTCACAAATCTCATCCTTTTGTTCCTTTTGATTTTATCGATGTAGTCCTTTAGAGAGACAAAATTGTTTTGAATTTGAAATTTAATAAATCAAATCGATAAAATTAATTTTTAAGAAACGAAATTGATAAATAAAGTATCTATAAGGGAAGAAAAATATATTTTACTCCTAAAGATAAAAAGATATCCAAAACTCTCTAGTAAAGTAAAAACCTTAGTTGTTACTAAATGGTCAGTGATATTCACAATTTTAGTTCTGAAGATGTCCAGCAATCATGAATAAGATATCCACACACACGTATTCCCAGCAAATATGAACAAGATATGTAGATGCACACACACATAATAGATGTGCACATATAAGACCCATGAATCACTAAGCAGGAGAAATGGTAAATCAGTCTATCAAGACACAAGGGAAACAACTTAGCAAAACAAATATGGTAAAATAACAATCTATATGGAGAATTTGAGACAAACCATAGTGTGGAGTGTAAGGAACATGATGAGTGTAGGTACTACTAAGTAGTAAATAAGAGTAACAATTAGATTCATGAATCTATGATCCATCCAATTAGAGATGACAAAATGGGTCTGATCCAACGGTTTGGGTTGCATATTGCAACCTATTGCTCGATTTGGGTTTTCTTAACCCAACCCACACAACCAACAGTTTATGGCAGGGCAGGACGGGTTGGCCCATCGAGTCATGTGTATTTATTTATTTATTTATTTATTTTGAGTTGTTGGTAATGGGTTAATAGATCAACACATACAAGTTGAACAGCATAGCTCTTTTTTTCAGTTTTTACGCGGGCCAACCTGCCTAATCTGCCATTTTATTATTATTTTATTCAATTTTATGTGGGTTAGCCCATTAACCCATCATTTTTGTTTAATTTTAAATTGGTTGACTCACTAACTCACTAACACACTATAAAATGATGAGTTGATTTTTTCAAACCATCAAGTAAAAATGAGTCAACCTTTCTTGTCTCATTTTTTGCCCAAGCCGTGACAGGTTGGATTGGGTCAACCCGTTTGCCACCGCCACATCCAATTCATCGATATCTATATATTCACTATTAGGTGTGGCAAATATATAGATTGAATCATAATGGATGAATAAAAAAATAAATTAATAATTAATTTATGATTCATTAAAAAACTATTAAAATTATCTAACTCATTTATAATCTATTTTAATGAATCAATATTCAATCTATCCATCAATTCATCTTCAACTAAATATGCATATAGACTTTTCTTATGTCCAAATACATTTTATTATTCAAATAGTTGAAGATGTATTTAGAGAATAAAATGTACAAATACACCATATAGACTCTTCTTATGTCTAAATACACCTAGTTTAAAGAATAAAATTTATTTAGACATATAAAGAGTCTATATACATATTTAGTTGAAGATGGATTGATAGATATATTGGATATTGATCCATTAAAATAGGTTATGAATAAATTAGATAATTTTAATAATTTTTTAATAGATCATAAATTAATTATTAATTTATTTTTTATTCATCTATTATAATTCAATCCATTTATTTGTCACTCTTAATAGTGAATATAAGGAGTACAAGCATGAGCAAGGGACTGCACGAGGAGCATGGGCTCAATTGACCAAAAGTTGGATTCTCTTGTCTGTCTCGAAGCCCACCATCTTTTTTTTTTTTCTGATATACTATTTGGCATCAAAGAATATTGATAATTATTGTGTCACCAAATTTGGATCGATCATGGGCACGTTTCCTGTTGTTCATGCAAACAAGTCTCTATTTTTAATTAATGAGAAATTCGGCTAGTATTTATGACTAACCAGAGATTAGCTTGGCATTGATCTTCAGAGTTTTCTTAGGCCTTTTACTGATTTGGACATGTACGAGCGAGGTCTCCTTAAGGTTGGGGCCTCTTATCATTCTAATCTCGACCGGGATATAGTTCTTCCATCGCGGTTTCACTAACTGTCGATAGTTTGAGGTTGATATTGCAGTTCATTTTTAGCTCACTTCATAGAGTACACATTTCAAGTGGATCTTTCTTCTTCCTACCACATGCTCTTTCAAGGTTACTGGGAGTTCCACTTGTTCGGAGGAATATTGGTGGATCCCCGCACTTGGCTTCTGCCAAAGTTTGCTTTGACAAAGGCACCGTAGTTGTTCAAAACTCATGGATATCATATTTGTGGGGCTTTTGGGATTAATGAATGCATTCTTGACCTCTGCTTGCAAGTTGGATTGTGATTATGCGAGTTCGATGGACGTCTTCAGGAATTCGTTGATGTTTACTATGGTTCCTGATATCTGTGTTACTGGGTTGAGGTAGTTTGATGTCCTGCTGCGATGTAGCTTGAGTTAGATTGATCGTGAGAATATACACTTCAATTTTCCATATATAAGGCCAATGTTCTACCACGAGTTGTTCATATCCTGCAAGAATAGAGCCAAGCAGTAGTGCTATCAAGATGGGTTGACCAACTCTAACCTGTCTCGCCCAGCTCTAGTCTAACCCACTCTTAAATTCGCTAAGATGAGTCAATTCAAATGGGCTGTGGGTTGATGACCAAAAAAAAAAAGTGGGCTGTGGGTTGTAATGGGTCATCACGCCTAAAATCTTTAAAACATTTTCTAATCCGTAGTTCAGCACCCACTCTAAGGAAAAAACAAAAACGAAAAAAAGAGTATGTAAGCAAATGTTCGCCATCCATTGAAAGACAAAAAGACAAGTATAACTTTTGGGAAAAAAAATGGCAAGTAAAATCATAAAATAAAAATCACGTGACCACAAAAGCAAAAAGTTCATAACTTTTAACGACTTTATCAAATAATAAAGAAATGATAATAAAGAAAAGGCCTTGAGCCACTCAGAAATACCAACAAAGTACAAGCACCTCCCATGAATGGGAAGTTGAAACCCGAACGACCCGTTTCCAAATTGCAAAGGATTATGAATTGGACACGGGAGGGTCCTCCTCAAGGTTCTTGGAGGAGGGCACTCGGTAGAGGGAGAGAGCTACGTGATTGTGTGTAAGCGTCCTCTAGGGTATAGAAAGCCCGTGCCTGACCCACACACAAACCCGCAACCCAAACTGGTCACTGACCCGCTCTGGTCTATGTTACCAAATAACAAACCCAATTCACCCGAAAAAAATTGTGGGCCGGGCCTAACCCGTTTTGACAATTCTACGAGTAAGCCTGGAAGAGAAAGTAACAAGAGAAAGTGTTTTGATGGGAGACAATGTCTTGTCTTTAATTGAAAGATTTCTTATGTATTCTAAAAATATTACATTCAATTCATTCAAATTATAACATTAAAATAATATAATTATTTAAGTAGTTATATTAAATATAAAATATTAAATAATAAAAATTTAATTTATATATCATTCATTCAACGTAATACTCTTAAAGCACTTTAATATTTTTCAAGGAGAATTACATATTCATCGGCACTCTCCAATCACGGAGAAATAGTGGCCTGGGCTGGACCCGTTGTTGGCCTTATGGGCCGGTTATTACTACAAAGCAAGCCTTTTAGTTGCTGTTATGTTAAATTTTTAATTGCTTATCGCTGACATGCAAAAACGGTAAATTAATATTCGTAACGTTTAAAAAAAAATTGCAACTATCAAATTACATAGGCAAACTATAAATTTTGCTTGTAAGATTGCTGTTCTGGACCAAAGACAACCAATAAATAAGTTAAATATCAAAGACTAATAATATACAAGTTACCATAATAAGCTAACTAAAATCAGTAAAAAGAAAGAAAAAAAATCCGAAAAAAAAAATGAAAGGGAAAGGGAACTTCCATTTTTTTCATTGTGTTTGTATATGTTAAATTTTATTTTTTTGTTAACAATGGTGACAGCAAATTTAAATCTATGACATCATGCAAATTAGTCAAATCATTTATCATTAATCCACTCCTAATGACTTTTGTATATTATAGTTGTATGGACCGGAATAAACCGGTCGGTTCGACCGAAAAACCCGTGAGTCGACTATTAAACTGGTCCAGTTGAGACTTCAGATCATTTTTTACATCGACTCGCTTGACCCAAATGACCTGTCTTGTCCGACCGTTTGATCTGTCTGGTTGATCCGGTCATAATATATGTTTTATTATAAAGTTTTTTTTAAATATTTTTTAACACTTTTTTCTTCATTTTTTTGTTGATAAAAGAAGTAATGAATGAGTAAACTTGGATAGAATTATTGGATTTATGTTATTCTTTAAAAATATTTATAAAATGATTTAATTTATACTATTTGTTAGTTAAAAACATGTGTTGTCTATTATATTGGATTATAATATTTAATTATGTATTTTTTAAATATTACAATTGTGTTATATTAAAAATATAAAGTAATTTTTTATATAATAATTTGTTTAATTTATTTTTTATCTGAATTTTTCGGTTTGACCTCTTAACCTACGGTTGAACGGCTGACTCATTGACCCGGCTCTCTGTTAGCCAAATCGTTTACCACTAACCCACTCTTAATGACTTTTGTATGTGTTAGATTTGCTACCAAGTGACAAAGATATAAAAATAATTACATATACATTTTTCATTAATTTATAATATAACGAAGCCTAAAAATGATTGAGTGGTTAAGCGTTAACCACAACATATTTTATTTTATGTTATGTGATTAACTATTATTATATTGAGCTATTAATTTTATTATGACATATGAATAGTTTTTGTTGATCACGAAACCTGATAACCAATTTTGATTATCTCAACTGTGCAAATGTAATTCCCTTAGCCATAAAAAATTCTCAAAGTAGGTAATATAAAAACATGGATATTATTTTGCATGAAGAATTGTGATCACCCTTATAAGTCTATTACCACTCTAACAAATTTAAGGAGTTTAAAGTTAAAGATATGGTGGAAGCTTCTTAACAAAGACTTACAATGATATTTACATATCGCTCATGAGAAATTAATGACAAGAATAAAATTTAAAATATTTGAGTCGATGCATAGTTTAATTTTATTACTTGAACAAAACCTTCATTGACTTAAATAATAGTTTCTTTATTTCTAGTTAAACGAATTATCTATTGCTACTCGTATGTCTATACCAAAAGTTCTTATTATTTATTAACGATTAATTATTTTTAAATTTTAAAATATATATTTTAATGCTTATAAATTTTAATTACCTCAATTACTCTTCACATCCTAAACTTTGGCCTCTAAGATCTCTAATATCTATGTGTTACATATTCTTAGTATAGTTTGCTTGTCTAAATGAACAATATTTAATTATTTAACTATTATGATATTTTGATGCATAATAGAGACAAACAGAGCAAACTTGTTGTAGCATCATCGGCCGACATCTTCGGTTATGACCAAACTGATGTTAGTCTTCAGAGAGCATTTTCTCTACTGGAGCAAATTCATCTCCAGCATAAGCAGGCTTAACTTAAACTTTCAAAAGCTTTTCCATCACATGTCTTTGGCCAGCAACATGATACTTCTTATCTTGGGAAGAAGTTGGCTCATGTACTTGAGATTTTTAAGTTGTACATGAGACACTCCATCTTCAATGCAATCAATCTCCTTCCTGTTTTTATCTTGGAATCATCTCTTTGTACTTGAGAATTTCTTCATTTAGAGCTTAATAGACCTATAACCATTCCTAGCAACTAAAATCAATTGAAAGGTTAAGTAATTAAATAATGTTTTGAAAAATCACAAGTCAATGCCAAAGGAGAACTTTAGGCTAACATTAGATACATCTTATAAAGTCATTACTAATAACAAGTTAAATATGATTATGATTAGTAAATTATAAATTAAATTATGGTTTATAATATTTCAAAAAATCATGTGAAGAGGTGAATTCAATACAGCATTTAAGTTGTCTTCACAATCAAGAAAATTAATTTCAGCTACATGCCATTTTTCTCTTCAGGTTGGATTTTCATTTTTATTTTGTTATTGGATTTTCATTGTTATTTTATTCATAGCGAAAATTATTTATGATAACATCACATGAGTAATTAGGATTTTTTTTTCAGTACAAGAGGAATTAGAAGTATAGAAGCAATATATATTTTTTTAAAACTTATATTTATAATTAATAATATGGTGTTTGGATATACATGTTATAATAGCAAGCTAATTTGACAAGGAATAAAGAACTACTTTATTTAATAAAGGATATTTTAAGTAAATCAAATAACAGTTGGTTAAAGAAAAATAATAATGAATAAATAGACGTGGCAATAGATACACCCGAATACTATAGAAAATCCTTGATTTATTTCCTCCACTAATAAGGACAAATTTTGCCACAGAATTTTGAATTCAAAGACGAAATTTCAAATTTAGAGATGAAATTTTGAATTCGATTTTCATCATTAACATTTTAACAATGCTTCTTTTTGTAACAAAATAAATTTCATCGCTAAATGCTTAATTTAGTGACAATTTTTATGACATATAGCGTCAAAAATTTCTCATTGCTATATACCATTTCTCTAGTAGTGGATATTAGAAAAGTTTTTAATATATATGGTTTTTAAACCAATTTGATTGAACGTCAAAATAATTAGCATACAAGCTAGGTTAATAATGTTGAAAAAGAATTATCATAAGAATTATTTGAGCGTACACTAAATATAAAGGAAACATGCGATTGAAATATAGAAAAATATACTGTAGTAGACATCCAATTTCTCCATGATTAGAGATCCCATGAGTGGTTCAATGTGATTCAACAAAGTACAAAAGTGACTTAGAGGAGATGTAGAACTATTTTTTAAAAGCTAGAAGCTTATGAAAATAAGTCAAAAGTTAAAAAATTAATTGTTTTTATGATAATTTCCAACTACATTAACCTTAATAAATTACCAAATTACATTTGCATAAGCATTTCTCGAAAATGTTTAGTAAAATGCTTTTCAGCTTATTTAAGATCAAACTTATAAAATACAGCTTATTTAATGATTTTTAATTAAATAAGTAATTATTTAAATTATTTATCCAAACTAAGCCATATATAGTCATAGACTCGTATACACGCACATGACTATAAAGCAATCTTGACGGGGAGAGGATCAAAATTCGAATATTAAAATAAATATTTTTTGAAAAGCCCACTTAGTCTCAACATTATTTAAGGGATTAATCTCGTAATAATATTTTTAAAATATCCTGTTCATAGATAATATATATATATATATATATATATATATATATAAAAGGAGGAATCAATTAACACTCATTATTTATATCAATTATTTACACCACTTAATAATTTTTTATATAATGTAAATTTTATTGATCCAACCATTAGATTAAACATACATATTATGTTGATCGTTCTTGTCAAATTTTTTAAAAATTAAATATCAATAAGGATGTAATCAAATAATTTATATTTTTTTATATTTAAAAAGTATATATTAAGTTAATCTTTAGACATATTACTGAAGTATAAAATAATTTTAGATTAATGTAAAATTTTATATATATGATCTATATGATAGAAACTTTGAATCCAATGGTGAATTTTGTAAAAAATATATTCAATAAAAAGTTATTTAATGATATAAAATTGAGTTTGATTTACATTAGTATCAATGGATCTTTACCCTATATATATATATATATATATATATATGAAAGGGGATCCACTTACATTAATTGTAAATGACATATTTATTCCGTTTAATAACTTTTTATGAATGTTGAATTTCATCAATGAACCGTTAGAATGAAAGTTCTTATGAAGTAAATCAATTTTATAAAATTTGATATAATTTAAAAATTAATTGATATTTCATCACAACACTTTATTATAACGTATTCTTTGAAATATAAATAATTATTTATCATTAGATAACATACTTATAAATATTTATTTTATTTCAAATTTAACATGTATTATCATAAAAAAAATATCATATAATTCAACGATTAAATTAGTTTAGTTCACATTCTATAAATCTCATACATCTTATATATATATTACTTAACCTCTCTTCAACTTATATATCCTTCCATGTTTTTTATTTCTTGCCGTCCGTTACTCTCACTCTCCGTCATAACTTAAATAAATTATTTTTCTCATATTTCTCCAAACTAACCACAAGTGTCAAAAGTCATTGATTTGAAAGGTATTTGCAGGCAGCCAATTAAGACACCATGTTCAAGTGAATGACACCCATGCATGCCCTCGTGAGTCGTGACAATCAACACCCCGAAGCGCGGAAGACAAACTAGCATGTTTGGGCTATCCCACACCCTTATCCACAATGATCAAGATATATATTTATTAAAAAAAAAGTTCAAGTTATATATATTAATTAGTATTTTTTTCTACATATATATTGCTTCCAATCCAAATTCTGGTCTACCTCATTCACATCCTTTTCTGGCTATATGTGAGAAGCTAATGGAAGAAACCACGAAATTAAAACTCCAGTTAAGCTTTGCAATTTTAACCAACTTCTTGGATACTCAATGGGTGGGTTTTATATCGGCGCCCGCAGAGTTTAGGACGAGTTATTTATCTTTGCGGGACGAACCCTCGTGTTATTTCTTATTGTACCTTTTATTTATATTAAATTTATATTTAAAATATATGTTAATTTAAATATTATTATATTAATTTATTTTTTAAATTATAAATAGAGTTAATAAAAATATACTTATTTATATATTTCTTTTAATTTATAAGAATATGATTAATTTTTAACATTATAATTGATTATAATATAAATTTATTTAAAATATTTATAAATACAAGATAAGACGAGATAGGTAGGGACAAATTATGTATTATTTTGAGAGATGCGAGACAGGATCAAGTTGGACAAAAACTCATCCCTACTCAAAACTCATTTCTATTTGTCTCATTGTTATGACTAACTCTAGTCGTGCTTAATAAGTTAATTTTATGAATAATTTTATATTCTCTTAATTCATCATTTTAATATTTTTTTAATTATTAAATAGAGTAAGTATTGATTATTTTTTATGTTATCAAAATATTAAATAATATTTTACTTTTTTATTTAATACTTATTGTACTACAGTAAATATTAAAATAATTATTATAGGATTATCAATCTAATTTTATATATTGAGTCCCTACTAACCCTGTACTAGTAGAACAGCAGCCCGTGGGAATAAATGAGAGGAAATGGGGAACCACAAATGAATGTTGTGCTAAAGCCTCACACCACCGATCAACTCCAGTGGTACACTTGGCAGCTGTTTCTAACGTTCAGCTATGCAACACACGACGACCATAGAATGAGCAGTTGTATGATTTGAGATTTTCCTTATTGTAACCATGGTTTCTTAGTGTTATCTGGTGCCCAGAAAATAGGAACCCATTTTTGCCGGAAAAGGCAGGGCACCATGGCAAGACAATCCTTGTGACCATCAATGTCAAAGTTCAAAGTCATTTCCCCATCTGCAGAAACGTGGCAGAGTAACTGGCTGCTTCACTGAACCCCACAAAAGTGCCAATTTGGAGTCACTGAAACCCAACAAAAACCTTATCTTGATAGATATCAATTTTCCATTCAGGTTTTGACACATACCAGAGTTGGTCCCACTGTAAGGTTGTCTCCTGGAATTGTCCTGCAAGCACCTACGCATGGCAATTAATACCAAAAGCAAGAGGCGGCACTAACAAATAAATTTTGATTTAGCCTTCCAAGATTAAGACCCTTGACTCAATTTAAGTCTAGCTATTAAAGCCACCCTCATAAATTGCAATCATGGCTTGTGCTCCATCATACCCATCCACAACCAAACCAATTTCGTTCTACTTAACTTCTCTGAGTTCTCTCCCTCTCCCTCACTTGGCCATTCCTATCCTTATTCAGCCCTTTGTTCTTCTTCCAAAAAGTTCATAACAATGGCAAATTCTCGCATTGCAAGGTTCATCATGGAGGCAGCACCAGCACAATATGTTACTGTGATGAGGCACAGAACATCAAAGATGTTGGATACCATTAGTGAAGAGGAGAGGGAAATAAGCCCAAATGATTCTCTCAATTCATCTCCTAAAAGCTCATCAGCACCAGCAGCAGCAGCATCTTCGGCTTCACCGGCTGCTTCTGCTGCAATTGCAACTGCTAACACCAAGTACTTCCTGAAGGAAGTTCACAGATCCCTCTCAAGTTTGAATCACTAAAGCACTTGAGGCATATGCTAATGAAACAAAACCTTGGAGGCCATGTAAAGCAGCTAGTTCTTTTTTTGTTGTACTCCTGCGACCCCTCCTAATCAACTTCTCTTCCTCCAACCCCCTCTTTTCCCATCGTTTTGGTAATTGTATCCTCCAATGGTTTAGATGACCAAGAGTTGTTGAGAGTGTAAAAAGATTTATGTGCTGCATAGCAGCAAAGATTGGGAATTTCTGCATTTGTATTATGGTGTACAGGGTCATAATTTTCTATCAATAAACTCAACATTGCCACTAGTTTTGACATGCATAAACTATATAACCTCTTATTATGCGCCATAACTGGAGGCTTTTGCCAAAAAATTTTGGTTGATAGTCAATTTGTTGGACCTGAGGAAAGAAGCAAAATTTCATGACAGGGCCTAATTAAAGTCTTGTACTTAATCAAAAGTGGCAAATTCATTATGTTTTTTTCAATTATTTTTCTACAAGTGCCAGTAATGATTATTTAAAAGTTGTTCCTACAAGTATTTTCAAACGCTAAAACGGTAATTGATTCGCTTGTATCTAGTTCATGTAAAAGTAACAGCCCTTGCCCACTATGGCATATATAAGGTTTTTGGCTCTCTATTTTTATACTGGAAACTGATACAATGCAGAGGCACACCAAACTTATATACAATAATAACATTCCTAAGATGTATTAGTAAATTTGATCCTATATAGTCTTACACACCCTTCAAGCTGAGCCAGGGGATTCTACAACAACAATGACATCAACATGCTTCTTGGAACCAACGCCTCTAGTATTTCCTTTGATTATGAGTTATGATCCTTTCCGAGAACGTGTAGATTTTGTTGGTGGGTACTAAGATTTTAAATTGCGGTTGCAGTTGCAATGTAATTAAGGTCACGTTGTGGTCATCACGGGCTAATACGGGCCAATGCTAAATGTAATTGCAGATATTGCAACCGTATCACATGATGCGCTCCGCAATTTAAAACTTTGATGGATACCCTTTTGGTCTTCTTTGTAAATGTGTACCATATTAACTGCTGTTTCTCAAGGATTTTGTCTCAACATCCCAGACTGTGATGCTCCTACGCAGCTTGTGAAGTCTCTTGAGAGGAACACTGGGTAAATGAATGTTGTTCTGAGTTATGACCATACCAAAAGGCACTTTATTTCTTCTTCTTTTTTTTATCCAGGGGAGGGGGTGAGGGGGTGGGGGGAGGGGTTGGGATTCATCCCCATCCGAGATGATCCCACATGTAGTATATCAAGGCTCAAAGCCTTTGCCATTTCACCACAGGCTTGACTGCAAAGGCACTTTATTTCCCACGAGTAAAATGAACTCGACATTCAATCATGAATTGATAGGACCAACAGTGTATTTTGGTCTCATGGTTGATGGTCAGCCATTTGGACGTTAAGATGATATGTGCGGGCTGGTTGGTGCTCTAAGGTGATGTGTGTGTTGGGAAATCAAACCCTACCTCATGTTATAATACATATAAGATGGACCCACGACACACACATGTGAAGAAAAGAAATAACGCACAAATTATCACACACTATATTTGATGTGGTTCAGCCAACATGCCTATATCTACATATGAGAAGAGATTAAATCCACTATTAAATAAGATTACATGATCATGTATATAGCAAATCTCATTCTCCTCTATCCGACAATTACTTCAACATTATTCCTATATCTATATCAAATTCTATAAGGTTTACCCCTCTTAAAACCCACAGTGTTTTGCGCACTCTCTTCTACTCTTTTTCTCTTAATTCCTCTCGTACTCCTCAACTATTTGATCTCTATTTATAGAGTCATCTGCATTTGTGCATTAAAAGCCATCCACTGGCCTATCGATATAAAAATGAAGAAAACTTGCACCTTCAGCATTTAATGTTTTGTCTTCTTTCTTTTCATTTCTCTCTCTCTTCACGACACATTACTTCAACGCTCTTTTTTACATTCACACACACTCACAAATTTACTTCACACTATTCCACCAACTAAAACACACATTGCTTACACTCTTTTTTTTTTTTATTTTCTTTCCAATTTAAGATAACATATCCTAATAATATCCACCTTGACTTGAATTGAATATCACAATAATTAGTTAACTTGCAAATAACAATTAGAATTGGCATCTTCAATACTTCAAACATAACTTTTCTTTCGGTGTAACATGCTTTCTATTTTATTGTAAATGCATACCCCAACTTCATTCGCTCTTCTAACTGAACCTGCATCAACTATCATACACTCACTCTACCTTCAACAGAATAAATTATCTGCTGCATTACCACCATAGCTACTCGACCGTGGAGGCTATTATGAGAGTCATCATCATACTTGTACCATTGTTCATCTACGAAACATGTCATTTCACTACCAAAAAAATAGTTCTAGAGACCCCAAAAAAAAAATCCTTCTTTAAAAGCCTAAAATTTCATCTCTAGTAGGTTTAGAGCTATAAATCATTCCGTCTCGATTTTGGTTGTTACTAAAGTATCAGAGATGTAAATTTGTGATGTCTCTGTTCAAAGACGAAATATTCCATCTCTAATAAATTTAAATTTCATCTTTGAACTTGAGGAATCTGTGTCCAGACGCGTCAAATTTCCGAGAAGGAATTTTCCCATATCTAAATGTGTCTTTGATTATTTTAATAATATAATATGTAATGATATTGGAGATAGGATAAGATCCAACCGGTGAAGACATGCAAATGTCGAAGTGAAGATACTGATGTGAAGATTCAAATTTAATTCCATAGGATAAGATAGCTTTGCTGTTTTATCTGTTTAGCCTATTTTATCTGTTAGCTATTCTTTTGTATATTTGTTTAGCTTCTTATCTGTTAGTTACACATTGCAAACGAGCTGGTCTATAAAAGGACACAGCCTTGTATCTACATGTATCAGAAAACTTCTACATTTATCAGAAATGGATTGATACCATTTTTATTATGGTATCAGAGCAAACGAAAGGGAACACTTCCGCTGAGAAACTCTGATCGTGTCCGTGCGTGCGAAGCTGGCCAATACCTGTCAAACACTAAGCAATGGCAAAGGAAAATAGCAGCAAACTTAAGGTGACAGATCCAAGATTACCATTCTACGTTGCTGCCTCTGATAACCCTGGCATCATGTTGACAAACGTGATGTTGAGAGGAGAAGGAAACTATGAAAACTGGGCCAAAGCTATGAAAAACGCACTCAAAGCAAAGAATAAACTTGGGTTCGTCACGAGCTCGATCGAGAAGCCGAAAGATGATGGATCTGACGAGGGTTACGTGTGGGTGGTCTGCAACTCCATGATCAATGGATGGATTCACAACACGATTGACCCTCAACTGCAACCTTTTATCCAGTATTTCGACGATGCAAAGGATCTCTGGGACGATCTCAAAGAGCGATATTGCGTGGAGAACGTTCCAAGACTGTATCAACTTAAGGCAAATCTGATGCACATTAAGCAGCAGGGTACCAGTGTCGCAAATTACTATACAAGACTCAGAGCTGTTTGGGATGAGATCGAGGCAAGCAAAACTTTGCATGCCTGTCCCAGTGGAAACAACTGTCCAGCAACTAAGCATATCAGTGAGGAAGCAGAAAAGGATCGGGCATATCAGTTTCTTATGGGTTTGGACGTTGCGGTGTACGGTAACCTACGAACTCATATCCTTAACACAACACCGTTGCCCTCGATCAACAGAATGTATGCAATGATGACACAAGAAGAAACGCACCGATCCATCGCTCGCGCTCAGAATGACAGAATAGAAGTTGTTGGATATGCAGCACAAATGGTTTCAAAGCAAAACCTCATGCCAGCTGCACAAACTGTTCCTGAAAAATCTGCAAACCACGTACCATGCACACATTGTGGAAGGACCAACCATGACTCATCAAAATGTTGGCATGCTCACAGCTATTCGAACCGAAGCAGTGGAAGGTCTCGTGGTAGAGGCAGATGGAATGGGGGACGTTCCAATATCACTACAGCAAACGTAGCGCAATCCAGTGAACCGCAGGGACACCCTTCAGCTTTCTCTGCACTTACGCCAGAAGTCATTGAACGATTGTTGTCCCTGATAGATCAGACTCAAATGAAGGACAAAGTATCTGGTAATACCATCTTCTCTCCTCAATGGTTAGTTGACAGTGGTGCATCTCAACATATGACAGGAACTCTTGACCTGCTGAGCAATGTGGAAAACATAAAACCCTTAGCGGATAAATTACCGAATGGCAGTGTTACATATGCAGTTAAACGAGGAATAGTTACCCTGGAACCAAATTTATGCATAATAGATGTGCTGTTTGTGCCTAATCTGCAATGCAACTTGATTTCGGTTGCACAACTTGTTCGGATAAATAACAACAGCGTGAAATTCACTAATAACAACTGTATTTTGCAGGACCCAACGTTGAAGATGGAGACTGGATTGGGTGAGCAGCACGAAGGTGTCTATGTGTACAGCCGAAGCAAGGTCGAGCACATGCAGTACGTTCGAATGATTCCATGGAACTATGGCATCAACGACTCGGGCATCCTTCGCGTCAAGTCATCTCTCTGCTCCCAGAACTCGCTGAATTTAGGGGTAGGGATGTGAGTCACGGTGCATGTGATGTATGCTACCGTGCCAAACAAACAAGAAACATGTTTTCAATAAGTGATCATCATAGTAAAGATTGTTTTGAACTTGTGCATGGAGATATATGGGGACCTTACAGAACTTCATCCTTCTCTGGTGCTCACTATTTTTTAACTATGGTTGATGATTTTAGTAGAGCTGTCTAGGTATTTTTAATGGCTGAGAAAAGTGAAACAATGGATTGCGTGAAGAAATTTGCTGCACTGGCACAAAATCAGTTTGGCAAATCAGTAAAAGTTTTTCGAACTGATAACGAGACTGAATTTAAATCAGGAACTTTGATTAAGTTTTACAACGAAAATGGCATAATTCATCAGACATCATGTGTAGACACTCCACAACAAAACAGAAGAGTGGAGAGAAAACACAGACACATTCTGAATGTTGCCCGAGCACTGCGCTTCCAAGCCCGTGTTCCAGTGGATTTTTGGGGCGAGTGCGTAACCACTGCAGCTCATTTGATCAATCGAACCCCGTCTAGTTTGCTTGCTTGAAAGACACCATATGAAGTTCTTTGTGGTATCCAACCACAATATAACCATTTGCGTGTCTTTGGGTGTTTGTGCTATGCACACCCAAGACCAAAACCACAGGATAAGTTTGCTGCTAGATCAAGGAGATGCATGTTCCTCGGGTACCTTACAGCACAGAAGGGATGGAATTTGTATGATCTTGAATCACAAGAAATTTTTATATCTAGAGATGTGCGGTTCCATGAGGATGTATTCCCTTATCCTTGTCAAGAATCATCCGTGCAGCTCGGTAGCAACATGCCATCTCGTATATCCCTTGGTGCTCACGACCCCCTCGAACACGAAATAGACGAAGATGATGAATGCCCCAACGCACAAGACAATGCGGGCGAAGCTAACTGTTACAGTGATCATAACGAGCCCGAAGTCATCGCCACACACCCACAGCAAACCGAACTGCACGCCATAGCAGACAGGGGGAGTAACACTCTTGATTAGATAGTTGACGCATCTGCAAGACGTCACCATCGTGAACGCAAGGCACCAGCCTACCTCAAAGACTATCAGTGCAATGTGGCTAGTACACATACACCATCCGCAACTCTCACCCACGCCGGTCCCATCCCAGGTACACCCTACCCCATCTCGAATTATGTTACTTACTCAAACTTCTTCGTACCGCACCGTGCTTTCCTAGCAGCCATCATTGCAGAAACAGAACCAACCGGTCTCAAGCAAGCCATGACCGATGCAAGATGGGTAGAGGCCATGCAGAACGAGCTTCATGCATTAGAAGCAAACGGTACGTGGGAGATAACAGACTTGCCTCACGGAAAGTGAGCTTTACCATGCAAATGGGTGTACAAAATCAAATACAACTCCGATGGGTCAGTAGAACGGTATAAAGCACGCTTGGTCATTGCCGGTAACAACCAGGTTGAAGGTGAGGACTATATGGAGACGTTTGCACCCGTTGCAAAAATGGTGAGTGTCTGAACACTACTTGCCGTGGCTGCTGCGAAACAGTGGGAACTTCATCAACTTGATGTCCATAACGCCTTTCTCCGTGGAGATCTTCACGAAGAGGTGTACATGCGGATACCTCCGGGCTTCACCATTGAAGACACTCACAAAGTGTGTCGGTTGCGCAAATCATTGTATGGCCTGCGCCAATCTCCTCAGAACTGGTTCGCCAAACTGAGTACTTCCTTGGAAACTTATTACTTTGTTCAGTCACAGGCAGACCATACCCTGTTTACTCTACAACGTGAGGGTATTTTTCTTACTTTGCTCATCTATATGGATGATATTGTCCTCACCGGTAATAACACCAAAGCCTGTCAGGAGGTGAAAGACTATCTCAATTCTTGTTTCAAAATCAAAGACCTGGGGATCACTGAAATACGTTCCCGGCATCGAGATAGCTCGCGGGCCAACTGGTCTATTTCTCTCGTAGCGAAAGTATGGGCTGGATATCCTATCTGAATCGGGTTTGCTAGGCTGTAAACCGACATCTTCTCCCATGGAGTAGAATCATAAACTTGCACTTGCTAATGGCCCAGACTTTGAAGATCCTGCTCGATATAGGCATCTCATAGGACGCTTAGTTTATCTCACAATCACTCGGCCTGACCTGTGCTATGCTGTACATATACTCTCCCAATTCATGAAATCTCCTAAACAACAGCACTTTGACGCTGTGATTCGAGTCCTTCGTTATGTAAAATCCAATCCTGGACAAGGAATCTTATTGAAGAACGATTCTGATTTGCAGATATACGCTTATTGTGATGCCGACTGGGCAAGTTGTCCCCTTACGCGTAGATCTGTTACGGGATATTTTATAATGCTAGGAGGTTCACCAATTTCATGGAAGACTAAGAAACAAATCACTGTCTCTCGCTCATCTGCAGAAGCCGAGTACCGGTCAATGGCTACCACCACCTCTGAATTAATTTGGCTAAAAACCTTTCTGGGTTCTCTCGGTATCTATCACACTCAACCTATGCACTTGCTATGTGACAACCAAGCAGCTCTGCATATTGCTGCCAACCTAGTGTTTCACGAACGCACGAAGCATATCGAATTAGATTGTCACTTCGTGCGACAACATCTGCTGTCCAAAACAATTTGTACATCATATATCCGATCTCAATCTCAACTGGCCGATATCTTTACCAAAGCCCTCGGGAAGACATCATTCCATTTGATCCTAGGCAAGTTGGGCACTAGTTCTCTACATGCTCTAACTTGAGGGGGAGTATTGGAGATAGGATAAGATCCAACCGGTGAAGACATGCAGATGTCGAAGTGAAGATACTGATGTGAAGATTCAAATTTAATTCCATAGGATAAGATAGCTTTGCTGTTTTATCTGTTTAGCCTCTTTTATCTGTTAGCTATTCTTTTGTATATTTGTTTAGCTTCTTATATGTTAGTTACACATTACAAACGAGCTGGTCTATAAAAGGGACACAGCCTTGTATCTACATGTATCAGAAAACTTCTGCATTTATCAGAAATGGATTGATACCATTTTATTAAATGATATATTAATTAGGACTTTGACAGAAGCATTCCGTCTCTGATTACACATAACTTTTTTAAGAAATATTTAATTTGTTTTTTTAGTTTCACCATTTACACAACTTTATATATAAACAGCCAAAAGCACAGTTCAATCGTCTAGAATCCAGTAAACAAATCCAAAACGATAAAATTCAAATTAATTTTAAAATAAACCAAAAATATAAATTGTTTATAAAGTAAAGTATCCAAATAGTCAAATAAAATACAAATGTATTAGTTGTTCATGACAATTAGGTAATATCCATCAAGCGTCTACACTAGCATCTGGATCAATGTTGGTCTCGTCTTCATCCAACTGGTCATTGTCAGCTGCTTCTGCAGGTTACTATGAATCTTGATGATCCTATAGATTCAATCACTACATAATGTTGTTGATCATATCTTGTTGTGATTGCACCTTACTGGAGAGCTTTGCAACCATAGTCCTTATCATATCTAGCTTTGATACTGAACAGCCCTCGGAGCAAGAAAAGGATAATTGTGCATGACTTGCGTCCAACCCAATCCATAGATATGTCCTTTCTTGTTGCCGCCTCTAAGAACATCCAAGGAGGTGTTGTTATCGGATTTCTGACTGGTGCCCTCATTGCAAGGTGGCTATGTGTCCCTCTCAGCCAAATGCCTATGGTACTCATCCTGAATTGTAACTTTTGTTAATATTAATTTATGTTTTGAAATTGAAAATGATGAAGTCTTAATTATAAATTCATCTAAATACTCTTATCAGAATCTACTCTTTTATCCATTCACTTACGATACTCAGGAACATCTATTTCTTGTCTAATTATGACACAAGCAAGTGTTAAGATCACGCATAAATATAAATATCAGAATTTTACTAATTTCAAAATTTTACTTAATATAGTATGTAAATTGTATCTAATCTCAAATGTTTACTAATTTCAAATTATTACCAAAATTAACTAATTTCAAATTATATCTAACTTCAAATTTTTACTTAATGCTAAATATTTAAATTATATATATCTAATCACAAATTTTTACTAATTTCAAGTTATTACCATATTTTATTAATTTCAATGGTAAATAACATCTATCATGCCCCATTTCACATTCAAAAAGCATATTTGTCACATTACTGCTCAAATTATAGTTCAAGAAGAATATCTTCAAGAGAAGTGAGAGCGGCAGATGGAATTATTTCATCTCTAACCTTTTTTTATTTATCATTTAGAGACAAATTTCTTTCTATCTCTAATTATAGATCATGCTAACACATGCTTTTAATTTTGTAACATATTTCGTCTCTGAACTTTTTGTAACATATAGAGACAGAATTTTTCTGTCTCTGAACTTTTATTTAAAAAAAGAAAAGAACTCAAAGATGGCATCAGAGACAAAATTTTGTCTCTAATTGATTGAAAATTTATTTCATAGCCAAGTTATGAATTTCCTGTCTATTTCTATCTCTAATAGATACGAAATAAATTTCATTTCTAAATAGCAATTTTTTCTAGTAAGGCTTGACCTCCACCATCAACAAGACTTTTAACACAAAAGTATCGTCGTTCATCAATTGGACATACCACCTTATTTCCATTCCATTAGGAAGACTTTTGACACAAGAAATTGCGTTTGAATCCTCAAATCATCAACTCTAATACCACTTGTTAGGAAATCAATCCCTTCCCCATGCTATAATACATAGCAAATAGACCCAAAGCACACAAAGAGAAGAGAAGAAATAAAAGCATAGGAATTATCACACATAATATTCAACATATATAGTTCGGCCAACATGCCTACATTCACAAATGAGAAGAGATCAAATGCATTATCAATATAAGATTATAGGATAACATCTGTGGGAACTCTCAATCTTATTTATCTCACAACTTCCTCAACATTATCACTATGTCTATACCAAACCATGTGAGGGCCTACCTAACTTGAAAACCTATCTTCTTCTTCTGCTCTTCTCTTTTTTCTCGCATCTTTTCTACGTATCACATCTCTCTATTTATATACCACCATATACTATGCTCCATCTTCACATCTACACAAGTTGTGCATTAATTGCACTCACCAACTTCCTCTTTTTTTTCTTTCTTTTTTTCTTTCACCAATATTTTTTTTTCCTTTCTTCTCATTTATTTCTCTCACCTTCTCTCTCTCTCTTCAAATCACACACATATTTCAACTCTCTTTATTACATTCACACACACACACACACACCCCAATATACTTTAGACACTATTCTAGAAGCACACATGTCTCACACTTTTTTGTTTTTCTTTTCAAACTTAAGTCAATATCCTAACAATAAGAAAATTATAAAACTCTTTCTCTAATTCTTCAAATCTTATATAAATTCAACTAAGGCCTCAATCAAATACCAAAAAGTAGCAAAAAGAACCAAAAAGTGCACAAGGAAGAAACAACGAATAAATCCAAACTAAAAGGCATAAAATCATCAAGATTGGAACCAAATCTTTAACCGAACAATCCCTAAATGCATGTATTTTCATAACACAACAAGGAGTTCATGGATGTTTCTTGAAGAGCCCATTTCATGGGATCTTTTTGGTGGCAATAGCCTTAGACCCTAATGATCAGTACTTTCCTCTTTTGTCTTTGATGTCTTACTAAGCTAATAGATGATATTGGACATGATAAAAGATGAGTTTTTATATCAGATCAATAAAAGGTTTGAATTTAAGTTACTTAACTAGTTCTTACCACCACTGTTATGTGTTTTAGTTCAAGGGTTGGTGCTAGCTCTTGAGAGCTTACTTCAAATAGTGGGGTATAGGAATTGTGTTAGATGCTTATATGCAAATATGAAGAAATATTATGGTGGTAAGATTGTTCTTAGAGATAGGATGCTTACATCGTGCTAAGCTACATATCATGCTAGTTGACTGAGAAGAATGCAAGAGTTGAAGGCTATTTCCAAAGAAGATTGGTTGATGGGAACTCCTCACAAATTATAGACTAAAACACACTTTAGTGAATATGCAAAGTAATATGCTAACGAACAACATTTCAAAGACATTTAATGGGAGTATGCTTGAAGCCTGGGACTAACCTGTCACATCCATGCTTGAATAGATTTGTGAGTATCTAATGACTAGGTTTGCAAATAATATGCTAATGGCTGATAAATATAGGTTAAAGGAAATATTTGTCCTAAGCTAAGGAAGAGACTTGATAAAGAATTTGTGCAATCAGGAAAATGGATTACAACATGAGCTGGAGGCTTAAAATATGAAGTTTACTTCAGTTGTTTTATTGCATTGTAGTAGTTTTAATGCTTTATAGAGTTTTCTATTTATTGGATCCAATGGATATCAAAGAGACATTGCTTTCTTTGATTTTTCTATTGATTGAAATTATTGAATAGAAGTTTTCTGGAGCATAAAAATTGTTTTAGGTGTTTCTTGATTCAATGTGAACTACACTTAATACTTATTTTTTTGGTTAAAAATAGGTGTTGCTTATGGAACCAAGTAGTAGCACCATTAGTAATAGCTCTATATATGATTATTTCATTATTGAAAGTTGCTTCAGCTGTTTCTACTTGTTTATTGTTTCCTAGTCTAAATAAACTTGGTTTCACAGAAAATTTTAACTTTCCTGATTTATTGGATGGTTGCACTCAAAATAGGAATAGTTGGCCATTATATAATGCTTTATATCATGTACATAACTATAATGCATAAGAATATAATATTTAATTGGAAGTGCATGAGAGAGTATCTTTAGCATCATATCATGTAGATAGTTAGAGCTGGGCAAATGGGCCCAGGTCTGCGGGTTGGCCAGTTTAGCCCACAAACATAAAGGATTAGGGTCGGACAATTTGTAAGCCCATTTAAAAATCAGGTCCAAAAGCTCGGTTTATTTAACCTGCAAGTTAAACGGGTTAAACTGGGTTAGCTCGCGGGTTGGCCCGTGGCCTATTTTTTTTAATCTTTTACCAATTTGATACCTTCCTAGTCTAAATTTGAATAGGGTTTAAATTTGAATATCTTCTATTTCCTTCTATCCTTGCCAATTTTTAATATAATAGTGATGGTGGAGCCTATAATTAGAATAATCAACATGCATATGCTTGCAATCAGGCATATGGATATTGATTATTGATTGGAGAGTAATTTTATGTTTCAAGATTTGTGAATTTTACAAACAAATTACATCTCTAATGAGTGATGACAGATCACATATGAGTCTATTTTTTTTTTATTATTTGAAATTTTTATTTCAAGATTCAAAAAAAAAAAAGACAGCCCATTAACCCGCAATTTTAAAGGGCTGGGTTAGGATCAGGATAAGTCTTGGTCCTATTATTAAATGGGCTAACCCAATCTGATCCGTTTAATGCGGGCCAATCGCAGGCCGAGCCAAGCCAGATTGGGCTGGCCCACATACCCAGCTCTATAGATAGTTTTGATGCATGAGATAACTTTAGCCAGCCATTATTTAAGTGCACCTTATCTACAAAGGCCATTTGGTATGAAAATATTTTATTTTACTTGTTTGCTAGTGTTAATCACTTAGATTTTGACCCATGCATCTTGATGAAAGTTGATGGCATAATCATATCTATATATAATTTCTATTTACCAATACACACACACACATCTTGTACCATATATATATATATATATATATATATATATATATATATATATGGTACAAGATGTGTGTGTGTGTATTGGTAAATAGAAATTATATATAGATATGATATATATATATATATATATATACACATGTATACATATGTACATATATATAGTATATACATGTATATATATATACATATATATAGATGTATACATGTATATATCATATACATATATATAGATATATACATGTATATATACGTATACATATATACATGTATATATGTATATATACATATATATATTATATGTACATATATACTATATATATGTATATATACATGTATACATATATATATATACATATATATAGTATATATAGTCTATATATACATATATACATGTGTGTATACACACACACACACACAATGTCTTATATTGTAGCTAAAAGGCCATATATACGATATTGCCATTATATATGATTTTAAGTGCAATCTTTCTTAAACAATATTGTTGCCATTGAGGCAAGATAATCAATTCAAGCTTGAAGCAATTTAATTAACTATTAAATATTTGTAAACTGTTACTATCCTTTTTCTTTTCTTTTTTTTCTATTTTGGTATTCATGTGATTTGTGATTAAGTACTTTGATGTGTTGATTAACAAGTGCATTTTGTAGGTGTAAAAGGATAAAATGGAGAATTAAGATGGAGAATTAGAATCTAATACCACCCAAGACTATAATTTGGAGGAAGCTTTCTCTGTGGATGCACTAATTTGGGAATACGCAGTAAGATATTTATATAATGAGTAGAATAAGTGAATAAATTGGTCATGTATGGGTGCAAGAAATATTACGAGAGCATCCCATTTGCTGCTGTCAAATGTTTTGGACGGAAAAACATGTATTCTATAAACTCTGCATTGAATTGGTTGAATATGGTTTAAGTTAAGATCACCAAACATATAAGGGTTGAAGAGATAGTTCCAATGTCGTTAAACATAGTTGGCCATGGGGCAAGTAACAAGACGTTACAAGAAAGGTTTCAACACTTAGGAGAGACTATAAGTAGACATTTTCATGTGGCATTACTTGCTTGCCCTAAGATTGTCCTTCAAATGTATTAAGCCATAAGATCTTAGATTTTGTGAGATTCATTAAAAAATTTGAAATTGCAGACCATATTGACCATTTTCAAGAATTCCATAAGAGTAATTGATAGAACTTATGTCCCATGTGCGGTTAGCAACCAAAATTTATTGGAATAAAAGGACATCCAACACAAAATATAATGATTGTATGTGATTGGAACATGTCTTCACTTTTGTATTGTCTAGATGGGAAGGCATTGCCCATGATGTTCGTGTTTTTGATAATGCTCTTACAAATGCTGACATGAATTTCCCACATCCATCTCCAAGTTTGTCTTTTTACATAACTACAAGTGATTTGTACTTATATTAAATTATGCTATACATAGCAATAATTTAATTGTTTATTAGGTAAATATTATTTGGTAGATGTTAGCAATCCAATATTAGATGGATACATTGGTTCATATAAATGTGAGTGTTATCACCTTCTTGATTTTAAACGTTCATCTAGATTCACAAATGATAATATTCAACTATTATCACTCAAGTTGGAGGTGTACCATAAAAAGGACTTTTAGGATATGAAAGTAGGTTTGCAATTTTGCACCACATGCCTGAATTTAAAATTGAAACACAAGTTTAAATAGCCAGTGCAACAATGGCAATACATAATTTTATTATAAGAAATACCGAAACATATATTGAATTTAATATTTTTAAAATGAAAATGTAGTTGAAGAAGATTATGATGTTATTTTTGGCTCAAATCCAACCCCAAGTCTAAATATAATTTCTTCATAAAAAATGGATCATGTTTGAAATTCAATTTGGGATCAAATTGTAGCATATACTGAATAATTGGTAGTCTAATATATTTCAAGATTGTATTGCGTTATAAATAATATTTTTTTTGTACTTTTTATTTAACATTTAATTAAATACTTGATGTTAGTAATTGTGCTGTAATTTTATACATTTATTTGTTTATTATATTATATTTTTATTTAAATTGTGATTTTTTATTTGGACCTTGAACTTCATATGGAAAGGTAAAATAGCATGTCTATTTTTTATTTTTTATTTAATATTAGTACCAAAAGTGAAAAATAATTATTATTACAACATTCATATCATTTGTTAAATTATACTTAAAAATTAATGAGATGAAATAAGAAGGGTAAATCAAATAAAGTAACGTAGAATTTATACATTCTAGTAATACGCATCCAAAAGTAATTATGATACATCAATTCTGTCAAAATTACTTTTCAGATAAAAATTTTTAAATATAAATCACGATCATGCAAATATACTTTTGAGCAAAATCAAATTTACAAAGTCTAAGTTAATCCGAAATCAAATTTGCAAACTCTAATCCAAATATACACTAAATTATTTGCACCAACCAACTTATTAGCTTCTTTTGTAAAAATAATGAAGTGAGAACTTTCTGTATCATTCATGGCTATGAATTATTGCTTAAACCTAAAACAAACTTGATATTGTAAAAGATGTTTAAAAAATATGCTTAATAAAAAATCATTCATTATCAATACTAATAAAGTATTACATGGCCTTAGCAGTCGGTGATAATTGAATTTTATCACACTTAATTGTTGCATTTGATTAATGATTTTAGGGCTGTTTAGTGTGTAATTAATGATTTTTGGTCTAAATTAGGCTTTGGGCTTTTAATTGGATTTAATTCATTTTCGTGCTATTTTTTCCCATATTTACACTGTTCCAGTATTTTGATCATAACTTTTGTTATAGGTATCCGATTAACCTCATTCTTATTTCGTTTTTGCAGATAACTCAAAGAGTTACAAATGGTATTAGAGGCTTGAAGGCTAAATTCGGACAAGAAGGCAGTCAAAATTGGAGCCAAAGTAAGTCACGAAATTCTGGAGCTATGTTTAGTTAATTGGGCTTAACTTTGTAATTAGGAGTCCAAATTACATGGGACCAAAGCCATTAGTTATTTTTTTTATTTTGGACCAGTTTTGGAGCCCTAACCCTGTTTAGTTTTAGGTTTAAATAGCATATTAGGGTAACATGAACAGCAGCTTTTGATTTTGGAGAGATTTCAGATCTACACCTCTTCTCTTTTCTCTCATCTTGTTCATCTTGTTCTTCTTCTTCTTTCCTTTTCGTTTTCTGTTTTTTCCCAGCCATAGTAGGCTAACTTTCCATTCAATCAACCCATGAGTTGAGGATTTTGCTATTGAATCCAGAGGACCCGTGCTCTCCATGAACTGAATCCGTTTTTCTTCCCCCTTTACTCGAATTGAGCAACACGATTGTGTACGTTGAATCCGAGCGGATGAGGTTTGTCCATGAGGTTTGTTTATGATTTCTGTATTTTAATCATCCAGGGGAAGGGATTAAATGTTAGATTTAATATTTAGGTTGATTAACCCAAGGGACTTAAAATCAAAACAGGTTAACGTGAACACTGTGCGATGGCATGGGTGAACACGCCAAGAGTTTGATTAAATGCTAGGTGATTGTCTAGTAGAGAGGGTTCCTATATAAATGTAGGGATTCCGATTTGTTTAGGGTCAACCACGAGATTCAGTAATTTTTTGTACAGTGATGGATGTCCTTGAAACCTCAATTCTGGGTTGGTTGATTGCTTTTAAATTGTTAATTTCGTTTTATCTCTTGCTTTAATTTTCTCTTGCTTTAATTTTAATCGAATTAAAACCCCCCCTGTTTATTGTTTTGTTTTTAATTGAGTGAATTTAGTTCCTTGGGAGACGATCCAGGTTTTTGTCCTATATTACAAATTTCTTTATAAGCCTGGTTAATTTGAGTGAGTTTGACAGTTCACGTCAAATTTTGGCGCCGTTGCCGGGGAATTTTTGCATTGTTCTTTTGATCTCAATTATTGCATATTAACAGCAGATTAGAGTAGAGTAGCTGCATTTCATTTTATTCCTTGTTCCACACTTGAGTAGAGTAGAGTAGCTTAGTAGTGTCGAAAGTGTCGCAAGTGTCGCATAATTGGACTAACCTGTGGAGTTAGGTGATAAGGCTGGGTATCCAAAGTTTATCCACCATCCTGAGCAAAACTAACCCTTTTAAGGTTAATCTGGGGTCAAAATCTCGAAATTCCTTCATCTGGTATGAGTTTTCTTGCTAAATTCCATCGTTTGGACCACTTTTTCAATTTTTTTTTATTTTTGTGATTTTTAAAAATCGCCAAAAAAATTATAGAAAATCAAAAATACATTTTAGAATTTTACTGTGGTGGTCCCATAATTTTTAAAATTCATTTGATAGTGTTTTCTGATTTTATTTTGGCTAATTTCTTAGTGTAGTTTACATATTTTGTATGCTGTTAGTGTTTTTGCCTGTTATGCCTTATGCTGTATGACTAGGAGTAGTAACAATACACATGACCTGATTGCTTTTTGATCCTGAAATAGAGAGAACATTGCATGTTGCTAGAAGGGCTTCTAGGCTAAGTCATAGGATTGTTACTGAACTTGATTCCGAGTCTGAGCATATTCAGCATATTGAGCATTCTGATTCTGTTCCATATGTTAATTTTCCTAGTTCTTATAATAGTGTAGATTTTACTTATTCTAGTAATAGTTTCATTAATTCTGAGAGCATGGACAATAGAACTTTAAAGGAATTGGCTGCACCTGACGTTAACTATCAACCCTTGTGCATCAAATATCCTGATCTTGATGCTGACTTTGAGCTTAAATCTGGTCTTATCCATTTGCTTCCCAAGTTTCATGGTCTTGCAGGTGAGGATCCACATAAGCATTTGAAGGAGTTCCATGTGGTTTGCAGCACAATGAAACCACAAGGAATTGATGAGGAGCAGATTAAATTGAGAGCTTTTTCCTTTCTCTCTAGATGGAGGAGCTAAGGACTGGCTGTACTACCTTCAACCCTCATCCATTGGAAGCTGGAATGACATGAAGAGATTATTTTTGGAGAAGTTTTTTCCCAGCCTCAAGAGCCACTGCAATCAGAAAGGAGATATGTGGCATAAGGACAAGTAAATGGAGAGAATTTGCATGAATACTAGGAGAGGTTCAAGAGGCTATGTGCAAGCTGTCCACACCACCAGATATCTGATCAGTTGCTGATAGTATACTTCTATGAAGGCTTGTTACCCATGGACAGAAATGTGGTGGATGCAGCCAGTGGTAGAGCCTTTAGTTGATAAGACACCTGCTGCGGCCAAGAATTGATAGCAAACATGGCAGCTAATTCCCAACAATTCAGCACTAGAGCAACCAGCAGTGGGGTGTTCTCAATTCAAGCACCCCCAGTCCAATATCACAGTGCCCAGAAACCAGCAGTAGCGTCCAGTGCAGACCACCAAAGACTGGAAAATAGACTAGACGAATTGACCTCATTAGTAAGGCAATTGGCAGTGACACAAACAGTGCATTCTCCTACTCCACAGATAAGCAAACCATGTGGTATCTGTTCTGATCCACTCCACCCCACTGATGCTTGCCCAATTCTGCAAGAGGGCACCTCTCTAGACCAATCAGTAGCTGCAGCAGGAGTCTTTCCTAGAAAGCCACAGTATCAACAGCAACATAATCCATTTTCAAACACTTATAATTCTGGCTGGAGAGATCATCCAAACTTAAGGTGGAACCAGAACTAGATTCAGAACCAGAACCAACAGAATTTTCCACAATACCAACATAGGCAGTTTCCACAGCACAAACAAAATTTCCAACAGTCTTGCACCTCCACAGCCAGTGCAACAGCAGCCACCAGCCCAACAGCAGACCAGTAATGGTCCTTCACTGGAAGATTTAGTGAAGCAGCTTGCAACGAACAATTTGCAATTCCAGCAGAGAACTGAATCTTCCATTCAGAATTTGCAAACTCAGATTGGGCAGTTAGCAACATCACTGAACCAGCTCCAACCCTAGGGATCTAACAACTCTCTTCCTTCACAGACAATTCCCAATCCGAAGGGGAATGTCAGTGCTATATCCCTAAGGTCTGGCAAGCAACTAGAAGAGCCCAAGCAAGCTGCAGTTGAGGCTGAACCAACGCTAGAAAAGGAGAAGACTGATGCTAAGAAAAGTGAAACATTGAAGCAAGGCAATGATGAATCTGAAACCCCCATCCCTCTACCTTTCCCTCAGAGAGCCCTTCAATCCAAAAAGTTAGCAGAGAAAGCACAAGAGAATGAGATCCTAGAGATGTTCAGAAAAGTTGAAATTAACATCCCTCTCTTAGACGCGATCAAGCAGATTCCCAAATATGCCAAATTTCTGAAGGAGTTATGTACCAATAAGAGGCGACTGAAGGGGAATGAGCGAGTGAGCTTGAGCCAGAATGTGTCAGCACTCATCCAACCCATGCCTAAGAAGTACAAAGATCCAGGGACGTTTACTATTCCTTGCATAATTGGAAATTGTAAATTTGATGATTGCATGTTAGACTTAGGTGCTTCCATAAATGTCATGCCTGAATCTGTTTATAATTCTCTTGGCCTCGGTCCTTTGCGTGCTACTGGTGTTGTTATCCAGTTAGCTAATAGGAGTAATGCTCACCCTGCTGGTCTGATTGAGGATGTTTTAGTTAGAGTAAATGAATTAATATTCCCTGCTGATTTTTACATTTTAGAGATGGAGGGTGAGTCTCCTAGCAGTGGACCCCCGATTATTCTCGGAGAGGCCTTTTTTTCTTGAAAACAGCTAGGACTAAGATAGATGTGCATTCTGGTACTCTTTCCATGGAATTTGGTGATAGTATTGTGCATTTTAATATCTTTGATGCCATGAAACATCCTAGGGAAAAGCATTCAGTTTTGTGTATTGATGTGATTGATGATGTGGTTGATGATGTTTATGCTGAATTGTGTGTTGATTATCCAGATTTTGTATCTGTTAATGATGTTGTTGTTTGTGGTTGTACTGATAATGAATGGTGCCCTGTTTGCACTGAATTTTCATGCTTTTCTAGTTTTTGCGATGCACTAGATAGTGATGGTGATTCTGATTTAAGTGGTGATTCTGACTTGCTTGGGGATGTTAATTCTGATGTGAACATTGTGCAGTCCGGGCAAAGTTTTGCTTCCTTAAATTTATTTTCAGGCACTACAGGTTCAACTGATGTACATGCTGCAGGAATTGGTGCAACCCACCAAGCTTCTTCCCTCTACTGAGCAGTCGCCTAAGTTGGAGCTGAAATCTCTACCTGATCACTTAAAATATGCCTTCCTGGAGGAGAATGAGCAGCTGCCAGTCATTGTGGCAAGAAACCTTCTACCTGATCAAGAGGAGCAGCTGATGAGATTATTGAAGGAAAATAAGAAGGCGATTGGGTGGACTTTAGCTGATATTGTTGGCATTAGCCCTTCCATGTGCATGCATCGAATTTCATTGGAAGAGGGTGCTAAGCCAGTGAGGCAACCTCAGAGGCGCCTGAATCCCCTTATTCTGGATGTGGTGAAGAAGGAAGTGACTAAGCTCTGCAAGCTGGCATTATCTACCCCATCTCTGACAGCCAGTGGGTCAGCCCAGTTTCAGGTAGTCCCCAAAAAGTCTGGAGTGACTGTAGTGGCCAACCAAAAAAATGAGCTAATTCCCACAAGAGCTCAGAACAGCTGGAGAGTCTGCATAGACTACCGAAAGCTCAACCAGGCCACCCGCAAGGATCACTATCCTTTACCCTTTATTGATCAGATGTTGGAGCGGTTAGGCTGGCAAGTCTCACTATTGTTTCTTGGATGGCTACTCAGGCTACTTCCAAATCCATATTGCACCAAAAGATCAAGAGAAGACTACCTTCACATGCCCCTTTGGAACATTTGCTTATAGAAGGATGCCATTTGGACTCTGCAATGCGCCTGGAACCTTTCAGCGGTGCATGGTAAGCATCTTTTCTGAATTTTTAGAGGATTGCATGGAAGTATTTATGGATGATTTTACTGTGTATGGGTCTTCTTTTGATGCATGCTTGGGTAGTTTGGCTAAAGTCTTGAATAAATGCATTGAGACCAATCTTGTGTTGAACTTTTGAGAAATGTCATTTCATGGTTGAGTCAGGGATAGTTTTAGGACACGTAGTGTCTAGAAAGGGTATTGAGGTAGATCCTGCTAAGATAGATGTTATTTCTGCTTTACCTTACCCCGCGTCTATGCGGGAAGTACGTTCTTTTCTTGGTCATGCAGGATTCTACCGGCGCTTCATCCAGAACTTTAGCAAGATTGCCCGGCCCCTGTCCAACCTTCTGCAGCATGACACAGATTTTTTTGTTGTTTGATGATGAGTGTAAGTCGGCCTTTAATCATTTGAAGCGCTGCTTGACCACAACTCCGGTGATCCAGCCACCAAGATTGGTCTCTTCCATTTGAGCTGATGTGCGATGCCTCCAACTATGCTGTTGGTGCAGTTCTTGCTCAGCGGGTCAATAAGGCTCCTCATGTCATTGCCTATGCCTCCAAGACTTTGGATTCTGCCCAGTCTAATTACACAACCACTGAGAAAGAACTTTTGGCTGTAGTTTTTGCACTTGATAAGTTTAGGTCATATCTGCTAGATACTAGGGTGATTGTCTTTTCTGACCATGCAGCCTTGAAGTTTCTTTGAAAAAGGCAGATGCTAAGCCTCGACTTATTCGGTGGATGTTGTTGCTCCAAGAATTCGACATTGAGATTAAGGATAGAAGTGGAGCAGAGAACTGGGTAGCTGATCACTTGAGTCGGATCACTCACCATCCTTCTGACCTCTCTCCCATTTGGGGTGATTTTCCTGATGAGCAGCTTTTACAGCTGCAAGGTAAGCTTCCATGGTATGCTGACTTGGTAAATTATTTGGTTGCTGGTGTTTTACTTGCTGATTCCACTAGGGCCCAGACTCTGAAATTGAAAGAGTGAATCTAAATACTATGTTTGGGATGACCCTTATTTGTGGAGATTCTGTAATGACCAAGTAATTAGGAGATGTGTGCCTGATAATGAGTTTCATTCCATTTTACATTTTTGCCATGCTTCTGCCTGTGGTGGTCACTTTGGACCCCAAAGAACTGTTAGGAAAGTGTTAGATTCTGGTTTATTTTGGCCTTCCTGTTTCATGATTCATATCTGTTTTGCAAGTCATGTGAGAACTGTCAGAGGGCAGGGAGTATTTTCCGTAGGCATGAGATGCCCCAGCAACCTATACTGTTTTTGTGAAGTTTTTGATGTTTGAGGTATTGATTTTATGGGTTCATTTCCTGTTTCCCATGGTTTTTACTTACATATTGCTGGCTGTTTGATTATGTCTCAAAATGGGTTGAGGCGAAAGCCACCCGGACTGATGATTCTGCTTGTGGTTGTAGATTTTGTCAGGTCTCACATTTTTTGCAGGTTTGGTGTTCCTAGAGCTATTATCAGTGACCAGGGCTCTCATTTTTGTAACCGAAGCATGGATGCTTTATTATGGAAGTATGGAGTGATTCACAAGGTTGCCACAGCATACCACCCACAGACCAATGGCCAAGCTGAAATCTCGAACAGAGAGATTAAGCAAATCCTTCAAAAGACTGTTAACTCTAACCGAAAAGATTGGAGCAAGAGGCTAGATGACGCTTTGTGGGCATATCGGACTGCCTACAAGACTCCGATTGGGATGTCTCCCTATCGGCTTGTCTTTGGTAAGGCATGTCATCTTCCGGTAGAGTTGGAGCATCAGGCATATTGGGCCATTAAGCAGTGCAACATGGATTTGGCCCAGTCGGGGGTGGAGAGGAAGCTGCAATTGCAAGAACTGGAAGAGCTTAGATTGGATGCCTATGAGAGTTCGCGTTTATACAAGGAAAAGACAAAGGCATTCCATGATAAGCAAATCCTGAGAAAAGAGTTTGTTGTGGGCCAGAAAGTCCTCTTATTTAACTCCCGTCTCAAATTTATGCCTGGTAAACTTAGATCTAGATGGGATGGTCCTTTTGTGATTACTAATGTTTTTTCCTTTTGGTGCAGTAGAACTGTGTGATGAGCGGACCAGGAGTACTTTTACAGTGAATGGACATCGCCTTAAGCATTTTTATGAGGGACCCCAGCAGCAGCCAATGTGAAGGCAGAGATTAGGCTCACTGATGCCACGTACCCCCATCAGGAGGATAGGGAGTCTTCTTCCTCTTTTCTCTATTTTTCTTTTCTTTGCATTTTTAATTTCAACTTTGATTGTTAATAACA
>NSJW01000062.1:0-13041 GCA_019955255.1 Castanospermum australe
AAAAATAAATTATAACTAAACTTTCATCTAAGAGAAACAACAGCAAATAACCAAGACATATTCGCAACCCTTGAATCTTTGTGGAGGCTTGGGTTACACAAATGTCCTCTAGGCCTTCAAAGACGAAAAGTCACTACATTTGTTCGTTTCACCAAAAGCAAAGATAGACCAAAAGGAAGAAACTTTCGTCTAAGAAAAACAATAATGAATAACTAAGACATATTCTCATCGCTTGAAGCTTTGGGGAGAGAATGGGGTCACACAAACATCCTCTAGCCTCTCAAATCATGAAAACTCTTCGCTAAATTCGTCCATTTGACCAGAAAGTCAAAGCTAGACTAAAAGGAACACAACTTACGTCTAAGAGAAACAACAACGAATAACTAAGACATATTCTCATCCTTTGAAGCTTTGAGGAGAGGTTGGGGTCATATAAACAACCTCTAGGCCTCTTGAATCACTGAAACTCGCTAAGTTTGTCTGTTTGACCAAAAGGTCAAAGATAGACCGAAAGGAACAATGCTTTCGTCTTAGAGAACAAACTGTAAACAACCAAGACACATTCGCATCCTTGAAGCTTTGGGAGAGCTTGGGGTTCACATAAATATCTCTAGGCCTCTCGAATCCCAAAAACTTTGTAAGTTTGTCGTTTGACAAAAAGTCAATATAGACTAAAAGGAAGCAAACTATCGTAAAAAGAATAACAACGATAACCAAGCATATTATCATCCCTTGAAGTTTGGAGAGAGTTAGGGATTCAGGTGCCTCTGAGGTTGCCTCACTAGCTTAGCACCTCTTCAATGAAATTCGATGCATGACATGAAGGGCTAATGCCAATAATGTCAGCTAAAGTCCACCCAACCGCCTTCTTATTTTCCTTCAATAGTCTCAGTAGCTGCTCCTCTTGATCAGGTTTCTTGCCACAATGACTGGCAGCTGCTCATTCTCCTCCAGGAAGGCAATTTTAAGTGATCAGTAGAGATTTCAGCTCCAACTAGGGCTGCTCAGTAGAGGGAGAAGCTTGATGGGTTGTACCAATTCTGCAGCATTACATCAGTTGAACCTGTAGCGCCTGAAAATAAATTCAAGAAAGCAGAACTTTCCCCAGACTGTACAATGTTCACATCAGAATTAACATTAGCAGGCAAGTCAAAATCACCAATTAAATCAGAATCACCATCACTATCTCGTGCATCACAAAAACTCGAAAAGCATGAAAAATTAGTGCAAACAGGGCACCATGCATTATCAGTACAACCACAAACAACAGCATCATTAACAGATGCAAAATCTGGATAATCAACATACAATTTAGCATAAACATCATCAATCACATCATCAATCACATCAATGCACAAAACTGAATGCTCTCCTAGGATGTTTCATGGCATCAAAGATATTAAAATGCACAATATTATCTCCAAATCCATGGAAAGAGTACCATAAATGCACATCTATCTTAGTCTTAGCTGTTTTCAAGAAAGGCCTCCCGAGAATAATCGGGGGTCCACTGCTAGGAGATTCACCCTCTATCTCTAAAATGTAAAAATCAGCAGGAAATATTAATTCATTTACTCTAATTAAAACATCCTCAATCAAACCAGCAGGGTGAGCATTACTCCTATTAGCTAACTGAATAACAACACCAGTAGCACGCAAAGGACCGAGACCAAGAGAATTATAAACAGATTCAGGTATGACATTTATGGAAGCACCTAAGTCTAACATGCAATCATCAAATTTACAATTTCCAATTATGCACGGAATAGTAAACGTCCCTGGATCTTTGCACTTCTTAGGCATGGGCTGGATGAGTGCTGACACATTCTGGCTCAAGCTCACTCGCTCATTCCCCTTCAGTCACCTCTTGTTGGTACATAACTCCTTCTAAAATTTGGCATATTTGGGAATCTGCTTGATCGCATCTAAGAGAGGGATGTTAACTTCAACTTTTCTAAATGTATCTAGGATCTTCTTCTCGTGTGCTTTCTTTGCCAACTTTTTGGATTGAAGGGCTCTCTGAGGGAAAGGTAGAGGGATGGGGTTTTCAGACTCATCATTGCCTTGCTTCAATGTTTCACTTTTCTTAGCATTAGTCTTCTCCTTTTCTGGGGTTGTTCAGCCTCAACTGCAGCTTACTTGGGCTCTTCTAGTTGCATGCCAGACCTTAGGGATATAGCACTGACATTCCCCTTTTGGATTGGGAATTGTCTGTGAAGTAAGAGAGTTATTAGATCCCTAGGGTGGAGCTGGTTCAGTGATGTTGCTAACTGCCTAATCTGAGTTTGCAAATTCTGAATGGAAGATTCAGTTCTCTGCTGAATTGCAAACTGTTCGTTGCAAGCTGCTTCACCAAGTCTTCCTGTGAAGGACTACTACTGGTCTGCTGTTGTGCTGGTGGCTGCTGTTGCACTGGCTGTGGAGGTGCAGACTGTTGAAAATTCTGTTTGTGCTGTGAAACTGCCTATGTTGGTATTGTGGAAAATTCAGCTGGTTCTGGTTCTGGTCCACCTTAAGTTTGGATGATCTCTCCAGCCAGGATTATAAGTGTTTGAAAATGGTTATGTTGCTGCTGATACTGTGGCTTTCCAGGAAAGACTCCCGCTACAGCTACTAATTGATCTGGAGAGGTGCCCTCTTGCAGAGTTGGGGCAAGCATCAATGGGGTGGAGTGGATCAAAAAACAGATACCACATGATCCGCTTATCTGTGGGAGTGGGAGACTGCACTGTTTGTGTCACTGCCAATTGCCTTACTAATGAGATCAATTCATCTAGTCTATTTTCCAGTCTCTGGTGGTCTGCACTGGACACTACTGCTGGTTTCTGGGCACTGTGATATTGGACTGGGGGCGCTTGAATTCAGAACACCCCACTACTGGTTGCAATAGTGCCGAATTGTTGGGAATTAGCTACCATGTTTGCTATCAATTCTCTGACCGCAGCAGGTATCTTATCAACTAAAGCTCCACCACTAGCTGCATCCACCATATTTCTGTCCATGGGTAACAAGCCTTCATAGAAGTATACTATCAGCAACTGATCAGATATCTGGTGGTGTGGACAGCTTGCACATAGCCTCTTGAACCTCCCCAGTATTCATGCAAATTCTCTCCATTTGCTTGCCTTATGCCACATATCTCCTTTCTAATTGCAGTGGCTCTTGAGGCTGGGAAAATTTCTCCAGAAATAATCTCTTCAATGTCGTTCCAGCTTTCAATGGATGAGGGTTGAAGGTAGTACAGCCAGTCCTTAGCTCCTCCATCTAGAGAGAAAGGAAAAGCTCTTAATTTAATATGCTCCTCATCAATTCCTTGTGGTTTCATTGTGCTGTAAACCACATGGAACTCCTTCAAATGCTTATGTGGATCCTCACCTGCAAGACTATGAAACTTGGGAAGCAAATGGATAAGACCAGATTTAAGCTCAAAGTCAGCATCAAGATCAGGATATTGGATGCACAAAGGTTGATAGTTAACGTTAGGTGTAGCCAATTCCTTTAAAGTTCTATTATCCATGCTCTCAGAATTAATGAAAGTACCACTAGAATAAGTAAAATCTACACTATTAGAAAGAACTAGGAAAACTAACAGATGGAACAGAATCAAAATGCTCAATATGTTGAATATGCTCAGACTCAGGATCAAGTTTAGTAACAATCCTATGACTTAGCCTAGAAGCCCTTCTAACAGCATGCAATGTTCTCTCTATTTTCAGGATCAAAAGCAATCAGGTCATGTGCATTGCTACTACTCCTAGTCATATAGCATAAGGCATAACAGGCAAAAACACTAACAACATACAAAATATGTAAACTACACTAAGAAATTAGCCAAAATAAATAAAAAACACTATCAAATGAATTTTAAAAATTATGGACCACCACAGTAAAATTCTAAAATGTATTTTTTATTTTCTGTAATTTTTTGGCCATTTTTAAAAATCATTGAAAATCAAAAAAAATTGAAAAAGTGGTCTAAACGATGGAGTTTGACAAGAAAACGCATACCAGATGAAGGAATTTCAAAATTTTGACCCCAGATTAACCCTAATTGGGTTAGTTTTGGTCAGGATGGTGGATAAACTTTGGATACCAAGCCTCAGCACCTAACTCCACAGGTTAGTCCAATTATGCGACACTTGCGACACCTTCAACATTTTCGACCAGTGTTCTGAAAACCGAATCGGACCGGCCGGTTCAACTGGTCGGACCAGGAATCGGTCCCCTTACCGGTTCGGGCGATCACCCAGAACCGGTAGCGTAAAAAACCGGTCAAAAATCAGTGAACCGGTTTCAAACCGGCTGAACCGATCAACCCGGCACTAGTCCGTACGGTTGGATCTGCAGAAAATCAACCGAATCCTTGCCAAATCTATAAACCACTCACACGACCTGTAATCAAGGATATGAATTTGAAACGGAAAATAACAGAAATCATTAGAACAAATGAAGAAGATGGAACTTAAAAGACGGACCTGGGAGTGCTCATCTGTATTACGAGCTTTTCGTATTCATCCGTACAGGCAGACCACTCTATCTTTGCAGTTTTTCAACGACACAGAAAAAGAAAAATTGGTCGCTAGCTTGATAAACCCGATGAGAAAAGAGGAAACCTCGGTTCAGCACAGGAAACAGGTAGCCGGTTATAGCAAGAGCCACCCGAAACGACGCGAACGGAAAACGTGTGATCGGAAAGAAAAACAGCGGCCACCTTTACCAAACTCTCTCGCCTTCGCCGTGCGTCGTGAGCGTGCAAGAGTTACTATGCTCTCTCTCCACTCTTTTTCTAGTTTCCAAGCGTAAAGTACTCTGCTTCTTCCTTTAGATACACACCACATATATATATTTACTTTTAAAAAAATTATGACCTATGCGTATTTTTTTTTATTATTTATTTTGATTAGAAAGTAGAAACCAAGCCTACACGCAAAGAGGGCAAGAAAGAGGGAGGGACTTTTTCAGATTGACAGTGCTGTTTTTTTTTTTTGAACCAGTGTTAACTGTTAAGTGAAACAATGTTGTTTTGGTTGTGTTTTTACAAAAAAAAAAAATGAAAACAGTGCTCGGTTGTATGTGAAGTTGTGAACTGTATTCGGCTTTTGTTGAAGACTTGGCTATTCACTTGCTTACGGAAGGCCCATGACATGGCATTGAATCCAAGCTAGGCTAATGTAAATTTCTGATCTTGGTGTCTCTGGCTTAATCACTTATATTACTATGTAAATTAATATTATGTTGTTTATATAAATATAATATTTTTTTTATGATTTTATTTTTTTATGTTTTAAATAATTTTATTATTAATTTATATTATATTTTTATAATTTTTATTTATTTTATTAGTATATAAATAATTATATATATATATAATATTATATTTAATTATATTTCGGTTCGACCACAGTTCGACCACGGTTGAACCATTGAATCTTGAATTAGTATCTCGACCGGTTCAGTGGCCGGTTCGGTTTTCAGAACCTTGCTTTCGACACTACTAAGCTACTCTACTTTACTCAAGTGTGGAACAAGGAACAAAATGAAACGTAGCTACTCTACTTCTAATATACTGTTAATATGCAATAATCGAGATCAAAAGAACAATGCAAAAAAAATTCCCGGCAACGGTTGCCAAAATTTGACGTGAATTGTCGAACTCACTCAAATTAACCAGGCTTATAGATAAATTTGTAATATAGGACAACCTGAATCGTCTCCCAAGAAATTTTGCATAGGACTAAATCACTCAATTAAAAAACAAAACAATAAACAGGGGGGTTTAATTCGATTGAAATTAAAAGCAAGATATAAAACGAAATTAGAGCAAGAGATAAAACGAAATTAACAATTTAAAAGTAATTAACCAACCCAGAATTGAGGTTTCAAGGACATCCGTCACTAGACAAAGAATTACTGAATTTCGTGATTGACCCTAAACAAATCAGAATCCCTGCATTCATATAGGAAACCCTCTCTACTAGACAATCGCCAAGCATTTAATCAAACACTTGGCGCGTTCACTCATGCCATCGCACAATGTTCACTTCAACCTGTTTTGATTTTAAATCCCATGGGTTAATCAACTTAAATATTAAATCTAACATTTAATCCCTTCCCCTGGATAATCAAAAAAACAGAAATCATAGACAAACCTCATCCGCTCAGATTCAACTTACACAATCGTGTTGCTCAATTCGAGTAAAGGGGGAAGAGAAACGGATTCAGTTTATGGAGAGCACGGGTCCTCTGGATTCAACAACAGAATCCTCAATTCATAGATTGATTGAATGGAAAGTTAGCCTACCATGGCTGTGCACAAACAGAAAACGAAAAAGAAAGAAAAGAAAGAACAAGATGAATAGAAGAGAAAAAAAGAGAGGTGTTATGGATCCAAAATTTCACAAATGTCAAAGCTGCCGCCGTGTTTCCCTAATCTGCTGTTTTAACCTAAAACTAAACCGGGTCAGGGGCTCCAAAACCGGCCCAAATTAAAACATAACTAATGGCTTTGGTCCCATGTAATTTGGACTCCTAATTACAAAGTTAAGCCAATTAACTAAACATAGCTCTAAAATTCCGTGACTGACTTTGGCTCCAATTTTGACTACCTTCTTGTCCGAATTTAGCCTTCAAGCTCTAATACCATTTGTAGCTCTTTTGAGTTATCTGCAAAACGAAATAGGAATGAGGTTAATCGGATACCAAAAACAAAAGTTATGATCAAAATACTGGAATAATGTAAATCTAGAAAATTAGCACGAAAATGAATTAAATCCAAATAAAACCTTAAAGTCCAATTTAGACCAAAAACCATTAATTACACACTAAACAGCCATAAAAATCATTAATCAAATGCAACAATTAAGTGTGATAAAATTCAATTATCAATAGACTAAAAGGAAGCAAACTTTCATCTAAGCGAAACAACAATGAATAACCAAGACATATTCTCATCCTTTGAAGCTTTGGGGAGAGCTTGGGGTCACACAAACATCCTCCAGGCCTCTTGAATCCCGCAAACTTGCTAAGTTTGTCTGTTTGACCAAAAAGTAAAAAATAGACTTATAGGAACCAAACTTTCGTCCAAGAGAAACAACAACGAATAACCAAGACATATTCTCATCCCTTGAAGCTTTGGGGAGAGCTTGGTCTCACAAACATCCTCTAGGCCTCTCGAATCTTGAAAACTTGCTAAGTTTGTCCGTTTGACCAAAAAGTATAAGAAGGAGCAAAAGGAACCAAAGTTTCGTCTATGAGAAACAACAATGAATTACCAAGACATACTCTCATCCTTTGAAGTTTTGGGTAGAGGTTGGGGTCACACAAACATCTTCTAGGCCTCTCGAATCACGAAAACTCATTAAGTTTATCCGTTTGACCAAAAACTCAGAAAATAGGCCAAAAGGAAGCCCACCTTTCATCTAAGACAAACAACAACAAATAGCCAAGACTTATTGCCATCAAAATACCTCTAGGCTCCTTGAATCATGAAAGCTTGCTTAGTTGTCCATTTGATGAAAAAGTCAAAGATAGACCAAAAGGAAGAAAACTTTCGAATATGAGAAACAACAACAAATACCCAAGACATATTACGTTCCCTTGAAGCTTTAGGGAGAGCTTGGGGTTACACAAACATCCTCTAAGCCTCTCGAATCACGAAAGCTTTCTAAATTTATCCTTTTGAGCAAAAAGTCCAAGATAGACTATAAAGAACCAAACTGTTGTCCAAGACAAACAACAACGAATAATCAAGACATATTCTCATCCCTTGAAGCTTTGGGGAGAGCATGGGGAGACATAAACTGCCTCTTGCCCTCTCGAATCACAAATGCTTGCTAAGTTTGACCGTTTGACTATAAAGTCAAAAGATTGGCCAAAAGAAAGCAAACTTTTGTCTTTATGAAACAACAATGAATAACCAAGACATAGTCTCATCCCTTGAAGCTTTGGGGAGAGTTTGGGGTCACACAAACATCCCCTAGGCCTCTTGAATCCCAAAAACTTGCTAAGTTTGTCTGCTTGACCAAAAAGTCAAAAATAGACTTATAGGAACCAAATTTTCATCCAAGAGAAACAACAACGAATAACCAAGACATGTTCCCATCCCTTGAAGCTTTGGGGAGAAGATTGGTGTCAAAACAAACATCTTCTAGCCCTCTCGAATCACGAAAAACTTGCTAAGTTTGTTCGTTTGACCAAAAAGTCAAAGTTAAACCAAAAGGAAGCAAGCTTTTGTCTAGGAGAAACAACAACGAATAACCACGACATATTCTCATCCTTTGAGGCTTTGGGGAGAGGATGGGGTCACAAAAACGTCCTCTAGGCTTCTTAAATCAAGAAAACTCGTTAAGTTTGTCCCTTTGACCAAAAAGTCAAAGATAGGCCAAGAGGAACCAAACTTCCGTCTACTGGAAATAACAACTGGTAACCAAGACTTATTGTCATCCCTTGAAGCTTTGGGGAGAGCTTGGGTCACACAAACATCCTCTAGGCTTCTCGAACCACGAAAGCTTGCTAAGTTTTTCCATTTGACCAAAAAGTCAAAGATAGAGCAAAAGGAAGCAAACTTTCGCCGAAGAGAAACCACAACGAATAACCAAGACTTACTGCCATTCCTTGAAGCTGTGGGGAGAGCTTCGGGTCACACAAATATCCTCAAGGCCCCTCGAATGATGAAAGCTTGCTAAGTTGTCCGTTTAACTAAAAAGTTAAAGATAGACCAAAAGGAAGCAAACTTTCTTATAAGAGAAACAACAACGAATAACTAAGACATATACTCATCCCTTGAAGCTTTGGGGAGAGCCTGAGGTCACACAAACATCCTCTAGGCCCTCTCGAATCATGAAAACTTGCTAAGTTTGTCCATTTGACGAAAAAGTCAAAAACAGATAAAAAGGACCCAAACTTTTGTCCAAGAGAAACAATAACGGATAGCCAAGAAATATTCTCATCTTTTGAAACTTTGGGGAGAGCTTGGGGCCACACAAACTTTCACTAGGCCTCTCGAATCACGAAAGCTTGCTAAGTTTGTCCGTTTGACAAAAAAGTCAAAGATAGAGGAAAAAGAAACCAAACTTTCGTCGAAGAGAAACCACAACAAATAACCAAGACTTATTGCCATCCCTTGAAGCTTTGGGGAGAGCTTGGAGTCACACAAACATCATCTAGGCCTCTCGAATCACGAAAACTTGCTAAGTTTGTCCGTTTGAACCAAAAGTCGAAGATAGACTAAATGGAAGCAAACATTTGTCTAAGAGAAACAACAACAAATAACTAAGGCATATTCTCATCCCTTGAAGGTTTGGGGAGAGCTAGGGGTCACACAAACGTCCTTTAGGCCGCTCGAATCACGAAAACTTGCTAAGTTTGTTGTGTGGCCAAAAAAAGAAAGATAGACTAAAAGGAACCAAGCTTTTGCCCAACAGAAACAACAACGAATAACCAAAACATATTCTCATCCCTTGATGCTTTGGGAAGAGTTTGGGGTCACACAAACTTCCTCTAGGCCTCTCGAATCACGAAAGCTTGCTAAGCTTGTCTGTTTGTCCATAAAGTCAAAGATTGGCCAAAAGGAAGCAAATTTTCGTCGTTGAGAAACAACAACGAATAACCAAGACATATTCTCATCCCTTGAAGCTTTAGGGAGAGCTTGGGGTCACATAGCCATCCTCTAGGTTTCTTGAATCCCGAAAGCTTGCTAAATTTGTCTGTTTGAAAAAAGTCAAAGTTAGACTTAAAGGAGCTAAATTTTCATCTAAGAGAAACATCAACGAATAACCAACACTTGTTGCTATCCCTTGAAGTTTTGGGGAGAGCTTGGGGTCACACAAACATCCTCTAGGCCTCTCGAATCATGAAAACTTGTTAAGTTTGTCCGTTTGACCAAAAAGTTTAAGATAGAGCAAAAGGAACCAAACTTTCGTCTACGACAAACAACAGCGAATTACCAAGACATACTCTCATCCTTTGAAGCTTTGGGAGGAGGTTGGGGTCACACAAACATCATCTAAGCCTCTTGAATCACGAAAACTTATTAAGTTTATCCGTTTGACCAAAAACTCAAAAATAGGCCAAAACGAACTAAACTTTCGTATAAGAGAAATAATAACAAATAATGAAGACTTATTGCCATCAAAATCCTCTAGGCCCTTGAATCATGAAAGCTTGCTAATTTGTCCATTTGACGAAAACCTCAAAGATAGACCAAAAGGAAGCAAAGTTTCGGATATGAGAAACAACAACAAACATCCAATACATATTCCGTTCCTTTGAAGCTTTGGGGAGAGCTTCGGGTCACACAAACATCTTCTTAGCCTCTCGAATCACGAAAACTTTCTAAGTTTGTCCTTTTGAGCAAAAAGTCCTAAGATAGACTATAAGGAACCAAACTGTCATCCAAGACAAACAACAACGAATAACCAAGACATATTCTCATCCGTTGAATCTTTCAGGAGAGCTTGGGGTGACATAAACTTCCTCTAGGCCTCTCGAATCACAAATGCTTGCTAAGTTTGTCCGTTTGGCCATAAAGTCAAAGATTGGCCAAAAGGAAGCAAACTTTTGTCTTTGATAAACAACAATGAATAACCAAGATATATTCTCATCCCTTGAAGATTTGGGGAGAGCTTGGGGTCACACAAACATCCTCTAGGATTCTTGAATCCTGAAAACTTGCTAAGTTTGTCTGTTTGACTAAAAAAGTCAAAAATAGACTTATAGGAACCAAACTTTCGTCCAAGAAAAACAAAAACGAATAACCAAGACATGTTCTCATCCCTTGAAGCTTTGGGAGAGATTGGTGTCAAACAAACATCTTCTAACCCTCTCGAATCATGAAAACTTGCTAAGTTTATTCGTTTAACCAAAAAGTCAAAATAGACCAAAAGGACGCAAGCTTTCGTCTAGGAGAAACAACAGCGAATAACTAAGACATATTCTCATCCTTTGAGGCTTTGGGGAGAGGTTGGGGTCACAAAAACGTCCTCTAGGCTTCTCGAATCACGAAAACTCGTTAAGTTTATCCATTTGACCAAAAACTCAACGATAGGCCAAGAGGAACCAAACTTCCATCTACAAGAAATAAAAACGAGTAACCAAGATATATTCTCATTCCTTGAAGCTTTGGGGAGAGCTTGGGGTCACACACAAACATCTTCTAGGCCTCTCGAATCATCAAAAATCGCTAAGTTTGTTCGTTTGACTAAAAAGTCAAAGAAACTTTTCTCTAACAGTAACAATGACGAATAACCATGACATAACCTTATCCTTTGAAGCTTTAGCGAGAGGTTGGGGTCATACAAACATCGTCAAGGCCTCACGAATCATAAAAAACACGTTAAATTTGTCCATTTGACCAAAAACGAAAAGATAGGCTAAAAGGAACCAAACTTTCGTCTAAGAGAAACAACAACGAATAACCAAAACTTATTGCGATCTCTTGAAAGCTTTGGGTCACACAAACATCCTCTCGGCGTCTCGAATCACGAAAGCTTGCTAAGTTTGTCTGTTTGATTAAAAAGACAAAGATAGACTAAATGGAAGCAAACTTTCGTCTATGAGAAACAGTAACGAATAACCAAGATATATTCTCATCCTATGCAGCTTTGAGGAGAGCTTGGGGTTGCACAAATATCATTTAGGCCTCTCGAATGACGAACTCTTGCTAAATTTGTCCGTTTGACCAAAAAGTCTAAGATAGACTAAAACAAAGCAAACTTTCGTCTAAGAGAAAGAACAACGATTAACCAAGACTTATTCTTGTCCCTTGAAGCTTTGGGGACAGTTTGGGGTCACAGAAATCCTCTAGGCCTCTCGAATCAAGAAAACTAAATAAGTTTGTCTCATTGACCAAAAAGCCAAAGATTGGGTAAAAGGAAGCAAACTTTCGTTTCAGAGAAACAACAACGAATAACCAAGACATATTCTCACCTCTTGAAGTTTTGGGGAGAGCTTGGGGTCATACAATCATGTCTAGCCTCTCAAATCATCAAAATTGACTATGTTCGTCCATTTGAACATAAAGTCAAAGCTACACAAAAAGAAGCAAACTTTCATTTATGGCAAACAACAGCAAAAAACCAGGACATGTTCTCATCCCTTGACGCTTTGGGGAGACCTTGGGGTCACACAAACTTTCACTAGGCCTCTCAAATCACGAAAGCTGGCAAAGTTTGTTCGCCTGACCAATGAGTCAAAGATAGACCAAAAGGAAGCAAACTTTCGTACAAGAGAAACAATAACAAATAACCAAGATATATTCTCATCCCTTGAAGCTTTGGGTCAGGCTTAGGGTCTCACAAACGTCCTCTCGGCCTCTTGAATCTGGAAAACTTTCTATGTTTGTCCGTTTGACCAAAAGTCAAAGATAGACTAAAAGGAACCAACTTTTATCCAAGAGAAACAACAACGAATAACCAAGACATATTCTCATCCCTTGAAGCTGTGGGGAGCACTTGGGATCACACAAATAACTTCTAGGTCTCTCGAATCATGAAAACTTGGTAAGTTTTTCATTTGACCAAAAAGTCAAAAATAGACCAAAAGAAAAGAAACTTTTGTCTTAGAGAAACAATAGCGAATAACCAAGACATTATTGTAATCCCTTGAAGCTTTGGGGGTAGTTTGGGGTCACACAAATATCCTCTAGCCCTCGAATGATGAAAGCTTGCTAAGTTGTCCGTTTGACTAAAAAGTTAAAGGATAGACCAAAAGGAAGCAACTTTCACATAAGAGAACAACAACGAATAACCAAACATATTGCCATCCCTTGAAGCTTTGACGAGAACATGGGGTCACCCAAACATCCTCTAGGCCTCTCGAATCATGAAAGCTTGCAAAGTTTGTCCATATGACCAAAAAAGTCAAAGATAGAGCAAAAGGAACCAAACTTTCATCGAAGAGAAACCACAATGAATAACCAAGACTTATTGTCATCCCTTGAAGCGTGGGAGAGCTTGGGGTCACACAAACATCTTCTAGGCCTCTCGAATCTCGAAGGCTTGCTAAGTTTGTCCGTTTGACTAAAAGTCAAAGATAAACTAAAAA
>NSJW01000062.1:13062-72410 GCA_019955255.1 Castanospermum australe
GTCTTTTTGGTCAAACAGAAAAACTTAGTAAGTTTTTGGGATTCAAAAAATCTCAGAGGATGTTTGTGGGACCCCAAGCCCACCCAAAGCTTCAAGGGATGCATATGTCTTCATTATTTGTTGTTGTTTCTCTTAAACAAAAGTTTACTTCCTTTTACTCTATCTTTGACTTTTTGACTGAACGGACAAACATAACAAGTTTTTGGGATTTGAGAGGCTTAGAAGATGTTTGTGTGACCCAAGCTCTCCCCAAAGCCTTATGGATGAGAATATATCTTGGTTATTCGTTGTTGTTTCTCATAGATGAAAGTTTGCTTCCTTTTGATCTATCTTTGACATTTTGGTCAAACGGACAAACTTAGCAAGTTTTTGGGATTCAAAAATCCTAGAGGATATTTGTGAGAACACAAGCCCTCCCAAAGATTCAAGGGATGAGAATATGTCTTCGTTATTTGTTGTTGTTTCTCTTAGACGAAAGTTTACTTTCTTTTAGTCTATCTTTGACTTTTTGGCCTAACGGAAACGTAACAAATTTTTTCGGGATTTGAGAGGCCTAGAGAAATGTTTGGGTGACCCCAAGCTCTCTCCAAAGCTTCATGGGATGGCAATAACTCTTGGTTATTCGTTGTTGGTTTCTCTTAGATGAAAGTTTAGTTTCTTTTGGTCTATCTTTGACATTTTGGTCAAACGGACAAGCTTAGTGAGTTTTGGTGACTCAATAGGCCTAGAGGATGTTTGTGTGATTCCAAGCTCTCTCCAAAGTTTCAAGGGATGAGAATATGTCTTGGTCATTCGTTGTTTTTTCTTTTAGACCAAAGTTTAGTTCCTTTTGGTCTACCATTGTCTTTTTGGTCACTTGGACAAACATAACAAGTAGTAAAAAGTTTGACTCAACATAGCTTCAAGGGATGAGAACATCTCATGGTTATTCGTTTGTCTGCTTGACGGGTCTTGATTATTCGTTGTTGTTTCACTCAGACAAAAGTTTGCTTGCAATTGGTCCATCTTTGACTTTTTGGTCAAACGGACAAACGTAACAAGTTTTCGTGATTCGAGAGGCCAAGAAGATGTTTTTGTGACCCCAAGCTCTCCATAAAGCTTCACGGGATGAGACTATGTCTTCGGTTATTCGTTGTTATATGTCTTGGCAATAGGTCATGCTTATTCGTTGTTATTTCTCTTATATGGAAGTTTAGTTCCTTTTGACCTGTCTTTGACTTTTTGGTCAAACGGACAAACGTAGCAAGTTCTTGTGATTCGAGAGGCCTAGAAGGTTGTTTGTATGACCCAAAGCTCTCCCGAAAGCTTTAAGCGATGGCAACAAGTCTTGGATATTCGTTATTGTTTCTCCTAAACGAAAGTTTGCTTCTTTTTGGCCTATCTATGACTTTTTGGTCAAACGGACAAGCTTAGCAGGTTTGCATGATTCAAGAGGCCTAGAGAATGTTTGTGTGACCCCAAGCTCTCCCCAAATCTTCAATGGATGAGAATATGTCTTGGTTATTCATTGTTGTTTCCCTTAGATGAAAGTTTGCTTCCTTTTGGTCTATCTTTGACTTTTTGGTCAAATGGATAAACGTAACAAGTTTTTGTAATTCGAGAGGCCTAGAGAATATTTGTTTGACCCCAAGCTCTCCCCAAATCTTCATACGATGAGAATATAGTTTGGTCATTCGCTGTTGTTTCTTTTACACGAAAGTTTACTTCCTTTTGGTCTATCATTGACTTTTTGGTCAAACAGACAAACTTAGCAAGTTTTTGAGATGCGAGAGGCCTGAAGGATGTTTGTGTGACCCCAAGCTCTCCCCAAAGCTTCAAGCGATGGCAATATGTCTTGGTTATTCGTTGTTATTTCTCTTAGATGAAAGTTTGTTTCCTTTTGGCCTATCTTTGACTTTTTAGTCAAACGGACAAACTAACAAGTTTTTGTGATTCAAGAGGCCTAGAGAATGTTTGTGCGACCCAAAACTCTCCCCAAAGCTTCAAGGGATGGCAATAAGTCTTGGTTATTCGTTATTGTTTCTCTTAGTCGAAAGTTTGCTTCCTCTGGGCTTATCTTTGACTTTTTGGTCAAACAGACAAACTTAGCAAGTTTTCATGATTCGAGGGGCCTAGAGGTTGTTTGTGAGACCCTAAGCTGTCCCCAAAGCTTCTTGGGATGAAAATATGTCTTCGTTATTCGTTATTGTTTCTCTTAGACGAAAGTTTGGTTCCTTTTGGTCCATTCTTCTCTATTTGGTCAAACGGACAAACTTAGCAAGTTTTCCTGATTCAATAGGACTGGAGGATGTTTGTGTAACCACCATCTCTGCCAAAAGCTTCAAAGGATGGGAATATCTCTTGGTTATTCGTTATTGTTTCCCTTAGATAAAAGTTTGCTTCCTTTTTAGTCTATCTTTTGACTTTTGGTCAAATAGACAAACTTAGCAAGTTTTCGAGATTTGAGAGGCCTAGAAGATATTTATGTGACTCCAAACTCTCCTCAATGCTTCAAAGGATGAGAATATGTCATAATTATTCGTTGTTGTTTTACTCAGACGAAAGTTTGCTTCCAATTAGTCTGTCCTTAACTTTTTGGTCAAACGGCCAAACTTTGCGAGTTTTCATTTTTCAATTGGCCTAAAGGAGGTTTGTGTGTCCCCAACCTCTCCCCAAAGCTTCAAGGGATGAGAATATGTCTTGGTTATTTGTTATTGTTTCTCTTATAAGAAAGTTTGGTTCCTTTTGGTCTATCTTTGACTTTTTGGTCAGGCGGACAAACTTAGCAAGCTTTCGCGATTCGAGAGGCCTAGTGAAAGTTTGTGTGACCCTAAGCTCTCCCCAAAGCTTAAAGGGATGAGAACATGTCCTGGTTTTTCGCTGTGGTTTCTCATAAACGAAAGTTTGCTTCTTTTTGTGTAGCTTTGACTTTATGATCAAACGGACGAACATAGCGAGTTTTCGTGATTTGAGAGGCCTAGAGCATGTTTGTATGACCCCAAGCTTTCCCCAAAGCTTCAAGTGGTCTGAATATGTCTTGGTTATTCGTTGTTGTTTCTCTTAAACGGAAGTTTGCTTCCTTTTGCCCAATCTTTGGCTTTTTGGTCAATCAGACAAACATAGCAAGTTTTCTTGATTCGAGAGGCCTAGAGGATTTCTGTCACCCCAAACTCTCCCCAAAACTTCAAGGGACGAGAATAGGTCTTGGTTAATCGCTGTTCTTTCTCTTAGACGAAAGTTTACTTTCTTTTGGTCTATCTTAGACTTTTTGGTCAAACAGACAAACTTAGCAAGAGTTCGTGATTTGAGAGGCCTAGATGATATTTGTGTGACCCCAAGCTCTCGCCAAAGCTTCAAGAGATGACAATATGTCTTGGTTATTCGTTGTTATTTCTCTTAGATGAAAGTTTGGTTCCTTTTAGCCTATCTTTGTGTGTTTTTGGCCAAATGGACAAACTGAATGAGTTTTCGTGGTTCGAGAGAGCCTAGAGGAAGTTTGTGTGACCCCAAGCTCTCGTCAAAGCTTCAAGGGGTGGCAACATGTTTTGGTTGTTCGTTGTTATTTCTCTTAGACGAAAGTTTGGTTCCGTTTAGCTTATCTTTGTGTTTTTGGTCAAATGGACAAACTGAATGAGTTTTCGTGGTTCGAGAGGCCTAGAGGATGTTTTTGTGACCCCGAGCTCTCCCAAAAGCTTGACGGGATGAGAATATGTCTTGGTTATTCGTTCTTATTTCCATAGGTGAAGGTTTGCTTCCTTTTGGTCTAACTTTGACTTCTCGGTCAAACTTGACAAACTGAGCAAGTTTTCATGTTTCAAGAGTCCAAAAGGATGTTTTTGTGGACGCCATGCTCTCCCCAAAGCATCAAGAGATGAGAATATGTCTTGGCTATTTGTTGTTGTTTCTCTCAGATGAAAGCTTGGTTCTTTTGGTCTATCTTATACTTCTTAGTCAAACTTAGCAAGCTTTCGTGATTCGAGAAGCCTAGAGGAAGTTTGTGTGACCCCAAGCTCTCCCCAAAGCTTCAAGGAATGTGAATATGTCTTGGTTATTCGTTGTTGTTTCTCTTGAATAAAAGTTTGGTTCCTTTTAGTCTATCTTTAACTTTTTGGTCTAACGGATAAACATAGAAAGTTTTCATGATTCGAGAGTCCTAGAGGACATTTGTGTGACCCCAAGCTCTCCCTAAAGCTTCAAGGGATCAGAATATGTCTTGGTTATTCATTGTTGTTTCTCTTATACGAAAGTTTGCTTCCCTTTTGCCTATCTATGACTTTTTGGTCAGACGGACAAACTTAGCAAACTTTCGTGATTCGAGAGGCCTAGTGAAAGTTTGTGTGACCCCAAGCTCTCCCTAAAGCTTCAAGGGATGAGAACATGTCCTGGTTTTTCGCTGTTGTTTCTCATAAATGAAAGTTTGCTTCTTTTTGGTGTAGCTTTGACATTATGATCAAACAGACGAACATAGCTAGTTTTCGTGATTTGACAGGCCTAGAGCATGTTTGTATGACCCCAAGCTCTCCCCAAAGCTTCAAGAGGTGAGAATATGACTTGGTTATTCGTTGTTGTTTCTCTTAAACGAAAGTTTACTTCCTTTTTGCCTAATCTTTGGGTTTTTGGTCAATCGGACAAACTTAGCATGTTTTCTTGAGTCAAGAGGCCTGGAAGATTTCTGCGATCCCAAACACTCTCCAAAGCTTCAAGGGAAGAGAATATGTCTTGGCTAATCACTGTTGTTTCTCTTAGACGAAAGTTTGCTTCCTTTTGGTCTATCTTAGACTTTTTGGTCAAACGGACAAACTTAGCAAGATTTCGTGATTTGAGAGGCCTATATGATATTTGTGTGACCCCAAGCTCTCCCCAAAGCTTCAAGGGTTGGCAATAAGTCTTGGTTATTCGTTGTTGTTTCTCTTAGACGAAAGTTTGGTTCCTTTTGGCCTATCTTTGTGTTTTTGGTAAAATGGACAAACTGAACGAGTTTTTGTGGTTCGACAGGCCTAGATAATGTTTGTGTGACCGTAATCTCTTGCCTAAGCTTCAAGGGATGAGAATAGGTCTTGGTTATTCGTTGTTGTTTCTCTTAAATAAAATTTGGTTCCTTTTAGTCTATCTTTGACTTTTTGGTCAAACGGACAAACATAGAAAGTTTTCGTGGTTCGAGAGGCCTAGAGAATGTTTGTGTGACGCCAAACTCTCCCCAAAGCTTCAAGGGATGAGAATATGTCTTGGTTATTTGTTATTGTTTCTCTTATACGAAAGTTTGCTTCCTTTGGTCTATCTTTGACTTTTTGGTCAAGCAGACAAACTTAGCAAGCTTTTGTGATTCGAGAGGTTTAGTGAAAGTTTGTACGACCCCAAGGTCACCCCAAAGCTTCAAGGGATGAGAACATGTCCTGGTTTTTCGCTGTGGTTTCTCATAAATGAAAGTTTGCTTCTTTTTGTGTAGCTTTGACTTTATGATCAAATGGACGAACATAGCGAGTTTTTGTGATTTGAGAGGACTAGAGCATGTTTGTATGACCCCAAGCTCTCCCCAAAGCTTCAAGTGGTGAGAATATGTCTTGGTTATTCGTTGTTGTTTCTCTTAAATGAAAGTTTGCTTCCTTTTGGCCAATCTTTGGCTTTTTGGTCAAGTGGACAAACTTAGCAAGTTTTCTTGATACGAGAGGCCTAGAGGATTTCTGTGACCCCAAACTCTCCCCAAAGCTTCAAGGGACGAGAATAGGTCTTGGTTAATCACTGTTCTTTCTCTTAGACGAAAGTTTGCTTTCTTTTGGCCTATCTTAGACTTTTTGGTCAAACGGACAAACTTAGCAAGATTTCGTGATTCGAGAGGCCTAGATGATATTTGTGTGACCCCAAGCTCTCGCGAAAGCTTTAAGGGATGGCAACATGTCTTGGTTATTCGTTGTTATTTCTCTTAGACGAAAGTTTGGTTCCTTTTAGACTATCTTTGTGTTTTTGGTCAAATGGACAAACTGAATGAGTTTTCGTGGTTCGAGAGCCGTAAAGGATGTTTTTGTGACTCCAAGCTCTCCCCAAAGCTTAAAGAGATGAGAATATGTCTTGGTAATTCATCCTTGTTTCTCATAGATGAAAGTTTGCTTCCTTTTGGTCTAACTTTGACTTCTCAATTAAACTGACAAACTGAGCAAGTTTTCATGTTTCAAGAGTCCTAAAAGATGTTTTCGTGACGCCATGCTCTCCCAAAGCATCAAGAGATGAGAATATGTCTTGGCTATTTGTTGTTATTTCTCTTAGATGAAAGGTTGGTTCTTTTTGGTCTATCTTATACTTCTTAGTCAAACGGACAAACTTAGCACACTTTTGTGATTCGAGAAGCCTAGAGGAAGTTTGTGTGACCCCAAGCTCTCCCCAAAGCTTCAACGGATGAGAATTTGTCTTGGTTATTTGTTGTTATTTCATCTTAGATGAAAGTTTGGTTCCTTTTGGCTCTATCTTTGACTTTTTTAACCAAACAGGACAAACTTTAGCAAGCTTTTCGTGATTCGAAGAGGCCTAGAGGATGTTTGTGTGACACCCAAGCTCTCCCCAAATCTTCAACGGGATGAGATTATGTCGGGGTTATTGCGTTGTTGTTTCTCTTAAAAAAAACTTTGGTTCCTTTTAGTCTATCTTTGACTTTTTGGTCCAAACGGACAAACATTAGAAAGTTTTCGTGGTTCGAAGAGGCCTAGAGAACGTTTTGTGTGACCCCAAGCTCTCCCCCAAAGCTTCAAGGGATGAGAATATGCTCTTGGTTATTCGTTCTTATTTCTTGATATGGGCAAAAGTTTGGTTCCTTTTACTTTGGTCTTTGACTTTTTGGTCCAAACAGGACAAACTTAGCAAGTTTTCGTGGTTCGACAGGCTTTGAAGATGTTTGTGGGACCACAAGATCTCTCCAAAGCTTCAATGGATGAGAACATCTCTTGGTTTTTCGCTGTTGTTTCTCATAAACGAAAGTTTGCTTCTTTTTGGTGTAGCTTTGACATTATGATCAAACAGACTAACATAGCTAATTTTCTTGATTTGACAGGCCTAGAGCATGTTTGTATGACCCCAAGCTCTCCCCAAAGCTTCAAGAGATGAGAATATGTTTTGGCTATTCGTTGTTGTTTCTCTTAGATGAAAGCTTGGTTCCTTTTGGTTTATCTTATACTTTTTAGTCAAAGAGACAAACTTAGCAAGCTTTCGTGATTTGAGAAGCCTAAAGGAAGTTTGTGTGACCCCAAGCTCTCCCCAAAGCTTCAACGGATGAGAATTTGTCTTGGTTATTTGTTGTTATTTCTCTTAGATGAAAGTTTGGTTCCTTTTGGTCTATCTTTGACTTTTTTCACCAAACAGACAAATTTATCAAGCTTTGGTGATTCAAGAGGCCTAGAGGATGTTTGTGTGACACCAAGCTCTCCCCAAATCTTCAACGGATGAGATTATGTCGGGGTTATTCGTTGTTATTTCTCTTAGACAAAAGTTTGCTTCCTTTTCTTCTATGTTTGACTTTTTAGGCAAATGGACAATATAAGCATGTTTTTGGGGTTTGGGAGGCCAAGAGAATGTGTTTGCGATGCCAAGCTCTCCCCAAAGCTGCATGGGATGAGAATATGTCTTGGTTATTCGTTGCTGTTTCTCATAGTTAAAAGTTTGCTTCCATTTAGTCTATCTTTGTCTTTTTAATCAAACGAACAAACTTAGCAAGCTTTCGTGATTCGAGAGGCCTAGAGGATGTTTGTGTGACCCAAAGCTTCAAGGGATCGCAATAAGTTTTGGTTATTCGTTTGTTTCTCTTAAACGAAAGTTTGCTTCTTTATGGTCTATTTCTGACTTTTTGGTCAAACGGACAAATGTTGCATGTTTTGGTGATTCGAGAGGCCTAGAGTATGTTTGTATAACCCCAAGCTCTCCCAAAAACTTCAAGGGGTGAGAATATGTCTTGGTTATTCGTTGTTATTTCTCTTAAACGAAAGCTTGCTTCCTTTTGCCCTATAATTGGCATTTTGGTCAATCGAACAAACTTAGCAAGTTTTCTGGATTCGAGAGGCCTAGAGGATTTGTGAGACCCCAAGCTCTCCCAAAGCTTTAAGGGATGAGATCATGTCTTTGTTATTCACTGTGGTTTCTCTTATACGAAAGTTTGCTTCCTTTTGGTCTATCTTATATTTTTTGGTCAAATGGATAAACTTAGCAAGTTTTCGTGAATCGAGAGGGTTACAGGATATTTGTGTGATCCCAAGCTCTCCCAAAAGCTTCAAGGGATGGAAACAAGTGTTGGTTATTCATTGTTGTTTCTCTTACACAAAAGTTTGGTTCTTTTTAGTCTATCTTTGACTTTTTAGTGAAACGAACAAACTTAGCAAACCTTCGAGATTCGAGAGGCCTAGAAGATGTTTGTGTGACCCCAAGCTCTCCCCACAGCTTCAAAGGATGGCAATAAGTCTTGGTTATTCGTTGTGGTTTCTCTTCGATGAAAAGTTTGGTTCCTTTTGCTCTATCTTTGACTTTTTGGTCAAATGGACAAACTTTGCAAGCTTTCGTGATTCGAGAGGCCTAGAGGATGTTTAGGTGACCCCAAGCTCTCGCCAAAGCTTCAAGGGATGGCAATATGTCTTGGTTATTCGTTGTTGTTTCTCTTATATGAAAGTTTACTTCCTTTTGGTCTATCTTTAACTTTTTAGTCAAACGGACAACTTAGCAAAGCTTTCATCATTCGAGGGGCCTAGAGGATATTTGTGTGACCTTTAGCTCTCCCCACAGCTTCAAGGGATGGCAATAAGTCTTGGTTATTCGTTATGGTTTCTCCTCGACGAAAGTTTGGTTCCTTTTGCTCTATCTTTGAAATTTTGGTCAAATGGAAAAACTTAGCAAGCTTTTGTGATTCGAGAGGCCTAGAGGTTGTTTGTGTGACCCCAAGCTCTCCCCACAGCTTCAAGAGATGGCAATAAGTCTTGGTTATTCGTTGTAGTTTCTCTTCGATGAAAGTTTGGTTCCTTTTGCTCTATCTTTGACTTTTTAGTCAAATGGACAAACTTAGCAAGCTTTCATGATTCGAGAGGCCTAGAGGATGTTTGTATGACCCCAAGCTCTCCTTAAAGCTTCAAGGGATGGCAATAAGTCTTGGTTACTCGTTATTATTTCTTGTAGATGGAAGTTTGGTTCCTCTTGGCCTATCTTTGAGTTTTTGGTCAAATGGACAAACTTAACGAGTTTTCGTGATTCGAGAAGCCTAGAGAACGTTTTTGTGACCCCAACCTCTCCCCAAAGTGTCAAAGGATGAGAATATGTCTTAGTTATTCACTGTTGTTTCTCCTAGACGAAAGCTTGCGTCCTTTTGGTCTATTTTGACTTTTTGGTCAAACGAACAAACTTAGCAAGTTTTCATGATTTGAGAGGGTTAGAAGATGTTTGTTTGACACCAATCTCTCCCCAAAGCTTCAAGGGATGAGAACATGTTTTGGTTATTCGTTTTTGTTTTTCTTTGGACGAAAGTTTGGTTCCTATAAGTCTATTTTTTGACTTTTTAGTCAAACAGACAAACTTAACAAGCTTTCGGGATTCAAGAATCCTAGAGGATGTTTGTGTGACCCCCAAGCTCTCCCCAAATCTTCAAGGGATGAGAATATATCTTGGTTATTCACTGTTGTTTCTCAAAGACAAAAGTTTACTTCCTTTCGGCCAATCTTTCACTTTATGGCCAAACGGACAAACTTAGTAAGCATTTGTGATTCGAGAGGCCTAGAGGAAGTTTATGTCACCCCAAGCTCTCCTGAAAGATTCAACGGATGAGAATATGTCTTGGTTATTCGTTGTTGTTTGTCTTGGATGACAGTTTGGTTCCTTATAGTCTATCTTAGGCTTTTTGCTCAAAAGGACAAACTTAGAAAGTTTTCGTGATTCGAGAGGCTAAGAAGATGTTTGTGTGACCCCAAGCTCTCCCCAAAGCTTCAAAGGAACGAAATATGTGTTGGATGTTCGTTGTTGTTTCTCATATCCGAAACTTTGCTTCCTTTTGGGCTATCTTTGAGTTTTTCGTCAAATGGACAAATTAGCAAGCTTTCATGATTCAAGGGGCCTAGAGGATTTTGATGGCAATAAGTCTTCATTATTTGTTATTGTTTCTCTTAGACGAAAGTTTAGTTCGTTTTGGTCTATTTTTGAGTTTTTGGTCAAACGGATAAACTTAACAAGTTTTAGTGATTCGAGAGGCTTAGATGATGTTTGTGTGACCCCAACCTCCTCCCAAAGCTTCAAAGGATGAGAGTGTGTCTTGGTAATTCGTTGTTGTTTCTCGTAGACGAAAAGTTTGGTTCCTTTTGCTCTATCTTATACTTTTTTTGGTCAAACGGACAAACTTAACAAGTTTTCATGATTCGAGAGGCCTGGAGGATGTTTGTGTGACCCCAAGCTCTCCCCAATGCTTCAAGGGATAGCAACAAGTGTTGGTTATTCGATATTGTTTCTCTTAGATGAAAGTTTAGCTCCTTTAAGTCTAACTATGACTTTTTTCAAAGAGACAAACTTAGCAAGCTTTCGGGATTCAAGAAGCCAAGAGGATGGCTATGTGACCCCAAGCTCTACCTAAAGCTTCAAGGGATGAGAATATGTCTTGGTTATTCGTTGTTGTTTCTCAACGACAAAAATTGGCTTCCTTTTGGCCAATCTTTGACTCTATGGTCAAACAGACAAGCTTAGCAAGCTTTCGTGATTCGAGAGGCCTAGAGGAAGTTTGTGTGACCCCAAACTCTTCCCAAAGCATCAAGGGATGAGAATATGTTTTGGTTATTCGTTGTTGTTTCTGTTAGACAAAAGTTTGGTTCCTTTTAGTCTATCTTTCTTTTTTTGGCCAAACAACAAACTTTGCAAGTTTTCGTGATTCAAGCGGCCTAGAGGACATTTGTGTGACCCCTAGCTCTCCCCAAACCTTCAAGGGATGAGAATATGCCTTAGTTATTCGTTGTAGTTTTCTCTAGACAAACGTTTGCTTTCCATTTGGTCTATCTTCGACTTTTTGTTCAAACGGACAAACTTAGCAAGTTTTCGTGATTCGAGAGGCCTAGACGATGTTTGTGTGACTACAAGCTCTCCCCAAAGCTTCAAGGGATGGCAATAAGTCTTGGTTATTTGTTGTGGTTTCTCTTTGACGAAAGTTTGGTTTCCTTTTGGCTCTATCTTTGACTTTTTGGTCAAACGGACAAACTTAACAAGCTTTTCGTGGATTCGGAGAAGGCCTAGTGGAAAGTTTGTGTGACCCCAAGCTCTCCCCAAAGTTTCAAAAGGGATGAGAATATGTCTTGGCTTGTCCGTTGTTGTTTCTCTTGGACAAAAGTTTGGTTCCTTTTCAATCTTTGACTGTCTTTTCATGGTCAAATGGACAAAACTTAGTAAGTTTTCATGGGATTCGAAAAATCTCTAGAGGATGTTTGTGTGGACCTCCAGGCTCTCACCCAAAGCTTCAAGGGATGCAGTTTATGTCTTGGTTATTCGTTGTTGTTTCTCTTATACGAAAGTTTGCTTCCTTTTGCTCTATCTTTAACTTTTTGGTTAAACGGACAAACTTAGCAAGCTTTCATCATTCGAGGGGCCTAGAGGATATTTGTGTGACCTGAAGCTCTCCCCACAGCTTCAAGGAATAGCAGTAAGTCTTAGTTATTCGTTGCGGTTTCTCTTCAATGAAAGTTTGGTTCCTTTTGCTCTATCTTTGACTTTTTGGTCAAATGGAACAACTTAGCAAGCTTTCGTGATTCGAGAAGCCTAGAGGATGTTTGTGTGACCCCAAAGCTCTCCCCAAAGCTTCAAGGGATGACAATAAGTCTTGGTTACCAGTTGTTATTTCCAGTAGACGGAAGTTTGGTTCCTCTTGGCCTATCTTTGAGCTTTTTGGTCAAAGGGACAAACTTAACGAGTTTTCTTGATTTAAGAAGCCTAGAGGACGTTTTTGTGACCCCATCCTCTCCCCAAAGCCTCAAAGGATGAGAATATGTCGTGATTATTCATTGTTGTTTCTCCTAGACAAAAGCTTGCTTCCTTTTTGTCTATCTTTGACTTTTTTGGTCGAACGAACAAACTTAGCAAGTTTTCGTGATTCGAGAGGGCTAGAAGATGTTTGTTTGACACCAATCTCTCCCCAAAGCTTCAAGGGATGGGAACATGTCTTGGTTATTCGTTGTTGTTTCTCTTGGACAAAAATTTGTTCCTATAAGTCTATTTTTGACTTTTTGGTCAAGCAGACAAACTTAGCAAGTTTTCGGGATTCAAGAGGTCGAGGGGATGTTTGTGTGACCCCAAGCTCTCTCCAAGGCTTCAAGGGATGAGAATATGTCTTGGTTATTCATTGTTGTTTCAAAAAGACAAAAGTTTGCTTCCTTTTGGCCAATCTTTGACTTTATGGTCAAACGGTCAAACTTAGCAAGCATTCGTGATTCGAGAGGCCAAGAGGCAGTTTATGTCACCCCAAGCTCTCCCCAAAGCTTCAGGGGATGAGAATATGTCTTGATTAATTCGTTGTTGTTTGTCTTGGACAACAGTTTGGTTCCTTATAGTCTATCTTGGACTTTTTGCCCAAAAGGATAAACTTAGAAAGTTTTCGTGATTCGAGAGGCCTAGAGGATGTTTGTGTGTGACCCCAAAGCTCTCCCTAAAGATTCAAGGGAACGTAATATGTCTTAGGTATTTGTTGTTGTTTCTCATATCCGAAAGTTTGCTTTCTTTTAGTCTATCTTTGACTGTTTCATCAAATGGACAACTAAGCAAGCTTTCATGATTCAAGGAGCCTAGAGGATTTTGTTGGCAATAAGTCGTTGGCTATTTATTGTTGTTTGTCTTAGATGAAAGGTGGGTTCCTTTTGGCCTATTTTTGAGTTTTTGGTCAAACGGATAAACTTAATGAGTTTTCGTGATTCGAGAGGCCTAAAAAGATGTTTGTGTGACCCCAACCTCTCCTCCAAAACTTCAAAGGATGAGAGTATGTCTTGGAAATTCGTTGTTGTTTCTCGTAGACGAAAGTTTGGTTCCTTTTGCTCCTTCTTATACTTTTTGGTCAAACAGGACAAACTTAGCAAGTTTTCAAGATTCGAGAGGCCTAGAGGATGTTTGTGAGACCAAGCTCTCCCCAAAGCTTTTAGGGATGAGAATATGTCTTGGTTATTCGTTGTTGTTTCTCTTAGACGAAAGTTTGGTTCCTAGAAGTCTATTTTTCACTTTTTGGTCAAACATACAAACTTAGCAAGTTTTCGGGATTCAAGAGGCCTGGAGGATGTTTGTGTGTGACCCCAAGCTCTCCGCAAAGCTTCAAAGGATGAGAATGTGTCTTGGTTATTCGCTGTTGTTTCGCTTAGATGAAAGTTTGCTTCCTTTTGGTCTATTGATAATTGAATTTTATCACACTTAATTGTTGCATTTGATTAATGATTTTTAGGGCTGTTTTAGTGTGTAATTAATGGTTTTTGGTCTAAATTGGACTTTAGGGTTTTATTTGGATTTAATTCATTTTCGTGCTAATTTTTCAGATTTACATTGTTCCAGTATTTTGATCATAACTTTTGTTCTTGGTATCCGATTAACCTCATTCCTATTTCGTTTTGCAGATAACTCAAAGAGCTACAAATGGTATTAGAGGCTTAAAGGCTAAATTCGGAGAAGAAGGTAGTCAAAATTGAAGCCAAAAGTCAGTCACGGAATTCTGGAGTTTATGTTTTAGTTAATTGGGCTTAACTTTGTAATTAGGAGTCCAAATTACATGGGACCAAAGCCATTAGTTATGTTTTTAATTTGGGCCGGTTTTGGAGCCCCTGACCCGGTTTAGTTTTAGGTTAAAACAGTAGATTAGGGAAAGACGGTGGCAGCTTTGACATTTGTGAAATTTTGGATCCATAACACCTCTCTTTTTTTCTCTCTTCTGTTCATCTTGTTCTTCTTTTTTTCGTTTTCTGTTTGTGCACAGCCATGGTAGGTTAACTTTTCATTCAATCAACCCATGAATTGAGGATTCTGTTGTTGAATCCAGAGGACCCGTGCTCTCCATGAACTGGATCCGTTTCTCTTCTCCCTTTACTCGAATTGAGCAACACGATTGTGTAAGTTGAATCTGAGCGGATGAGGTTTGTCTTATGATTTCTGTATTTTTGATTATCCAGGGGAAGGGATTAAATGTTAGATTTAATATTTAGGTTGATTAACCCAAGGGATTTAAAATCAAAGCAGGTTGAAGTGAACACTGTGTGATGGCATGAGTGAACGCGCCAAGTGTTTGATTAAATGCTTGGCGATTGTCTAGTAGAGAGGGTTCCTATATGAATGCAGGGATTCTGATTTGTTTAGGGTCAATCACGAAATTCAGTAATTCTTTGTCCAGTGACGGATGTCCTTGAAACCTCAATTATGGGTTAGTTAATTACTTTTAAATTGTTAATTTCGTTTGATCTCTTGCTCTAATTTCGTTTTATATCTTGCTTTAATTTCAATCGAATTAAACCCCCCCCTATTTATTATTCTATTTTTCAATTGAGTGATTTAGTCCTATACAAAATTCCTTGGGAGACGATTCAGGTTGTCCTATATTACAAATTTATTTATAAGCCTGGTTAATTTGAGTGAGTTTGACAGTTCACGTCAAATTTTGGCGCCGTTGCCGGGGAATTTTTTTTGCATTGTTCTTTTGATCTCGATTATTGCATATTAACAGTATATTAGAGTAGAGTAGCTACGTTTCATTTTGTTCCTTGTTCCACACTTGAGTAAAGTAGAGTAGCTTAGTAATGTCGAAAGCAAGGTTCTGAAAACCGAACCGGCCACTGAACCGGTCGAGATACTAATTCAAGGTTCAATAGTTCAACCGTGGTCGAACTGTGGTCGAACCAGAATATAATTAAATATATATTTATATATATATATAATTATTTATGTACTAATAAAATAAATAAAAATTATAAAAATATAATATAAATTAATAATAAAATTATTTAAAACATAAAAAAATAAAATCATAAAAAAAATATTATATTTATATAAACAACATAATATTAATTTACATAGTAATATAAGTGATTAAGCCAGAGACACCCAAGATCGAAAATTTACATTAGCCTAGCTTGGATACAATGCCATGTCATGGGCCTTCCGTAAACAAGTCAATAGCCAAGTCTTAAACAAAAGCCGAGTACAGTTCACAACTTCACATACAACCGAGCACTGTTTTCATTTTTTTTTTTTTTGTAAAAACACAACCAAAACAACATTATTTCACTTTACAGTTAACACTGGTTCAAAAAAACAAAAAACAACACTGTCAATCCCAAAAAGTCCCTCTCTCTCTCTTGCCCTCTTTGCGTGTAGGCTTGGTTTCTACTTTCTAATCTAAATAAATAATAATAAAAAAATACGCATAGGTCATAATTTATTTTAAAGTAAATATATATATGTGGTGTGTATCTAAAGGAAGAAGCAGAGTACTTTACGCTTGGAAACTGGAAAGAGAGTGGAGAGAGAGCAAAGTAACTCTTGCACGCTCACGACGCACGGCAAAGGCGAGAGAGTTTGGTAAAGGTGGCTGCTGTTTTTCTTTCTGATCACTCGTTTTCCGTTCGCGTCGTTTCGGGTGACTCTTGCTATAACCGGCTACCTGTTTTCTTGTGCTGAACCGAGGTTTCCTCTTTTTCTCATCGGGTTTATCAAGCTAGCGACCAATTTTTCTTTTTCTATGTCTTTGAAAAACTGCAAAGATAAAGTGGTCTGCCTGTACGGATGAATACGAAAAGCTCGAAATACAGATGAGCACTCTGATAATTGAATTTTATCACACTTAATTGTTTGCATTTGATTAATGATTTTTAGGGCTGTTTAGTGTGTAATTAATGATTTTTGGTCTAAATTGGGCTTTGGGCTTTTAATTGGATTTAATTCATTTTCGTGCTATTTTTCTAGATTTACACTATTCCAGTATTTTGATCATAACTTTTGTTATAGGTATCTGATTAACCTCATTCTTGTTTCGTTTTGCAGATAACTCAAAGAGCTACAAATGGTATTAGAGGCTTGAAGGCCAAATTCGAACAAGAAGGCAGTCAAAAATTGGAGCCAAAGTCCAGTCACGAAATTCTGGAGCTATGTTTAGTTTAATTGGGCTTAACTTTGTAATTAGGAGTCCAAATTACATGGGACCAAAAGCCATTAGTTATGTTTTTAATTGGGCCAGTTTTGGAGCCCTAACCTTGTTTAGTTTTAGGTTTAAATAGCATATTAGGGTAACATGAACAGCAGCTTTTGATTTTTGGAGAAATTTCAGATCTACACCTCTTCTCTTTTCTCTCATCTTCTTCATCTTGTTCTTCTTTTTCTTTCCTTTTCGTTTTCTGTTTTTTTTTCCCAGCCATGGTAGGCTAACTTTCCATTCAATCAACCCATGAGTTGAGGATTTTGCTGTTGAATCCAGAGGACTCATGCTCTCCATGAACTGAATCCGTTTTTTCTTCCCCCTTTACTCGAATTGAGCAACACGATTGTGTACATTGAATCCGAGCGGATGAGGTTTGTCCATGAGGTTTGTTTATGATTTCTGTATTTTGATCATCCAGGGGAAGGGATTAAATTTTAGATTTAATATTTAGGTTGATTAACCCAAGGGACTTAAAATCAAAACAGGTTGAAGTGAACACTGTGCGATGGCATGGGTGAACACGCCAAGAGTTTGATTAAATGCTAGGTGATTGTCTAGTAGAGAGGGTTCCTATATGAATGCAGGGATTCCGATTTATTTAGGGTCAACCATGAGATTCAGTAATTCTTTGTCCAGTGACGGATGTCCTTGAAACCTCAATTCTGGGTTGGTTGATGTGCTTTTAAATTGATTAATTTCGTTTTATCTCTTGCATTAATTTTTCTCTTGCTTTAATTTCAATCGAATTAAAACCCCCCCTATTTATTTTTTTTTTAATTGAGTGATTAGTTCTATCAAAAATCCTTGGGAGACGATCCAGGTTGTCCTATATTACAAATTCTATTTATAAGCCTGGTTAATTTGAGTGAGTCGACAGTTCAACGTCAAATTTTTGGCGCCGTTGCCGGGGAATTTTTGCTTGTTCTTTTGATCTCTATTATTGCATATTAACACATATAGAGTAGAGTAGCTGCATTTCATTTTATTCCTTGTTCCACACTTGAGTAGAGTAAGAGCTTAGTATGTGTCGAAAGTGTCAAAAAAGTGTCGCAAGTGTCGCATAATTGGACTAAACCTCGTGGAGTTAGGTATTGAGGCTAGTATCCAAAGTTTATCCACCATCTGAGCAAAACTAACCCCTTTGGGGTTAATCATGGGGTTAAAATCTCGAAATTCCTTCATCTGGTATGAGTTTTTCTTGCTAAATTCCATCGTTTATAGACCACTTTTTCATTTTTTTTTTTATTTTTCGTGATTTTTAAAAATCATCAAAAAAAAATTATAGAAAATCAAAAATACATTTTAGAATTTTTACTGTGGTGGTTCCATAATTTTTAAAAATTCATTTGATAGTGTTTCTGATTTTATTTTGGCTAATTTCTATAGTGTAGTTTACATATTTTGTATGCTGTTAGTGTTTTTGGCCTGTTATGCCTTATGCTTATGACTAGGAGTAGTAACAATACACAAGACTGAATGCTTTGATCCTGATATAGAGGAGAACATTGCATTGTTGCTAGAAGGGCTTCTGAGGCTAAGTCATAGGATTTGTTACTGAACTTGATCTTGAGTCTGAGCATATTCAGCATTTGGCATTCTGATTCTGTTCCATCTGTTAATTTTCTAATTCTTCTAATAGTGTAGGATTTTACTTATCTAGTAATAGTTTCATTAATTCTGAGAGCATGGACAATAAAACTTTAAAAGGAATTGGCTTGCACCTGACGTTAACTATCAACCCTTGTGCATCCATATCCTTGATTTTGATGCTGACTTTGAGGCTTAAAATCTGGTCTTAATCCATTTGCTTCCCAAGTTTCATGGTCTTGCAGGTGAGGAATCCACAATAAGCATTTGAAGGAGTTCCATGTGGTTTGCAGCACAATGAACACAAGGAATTGATGGAGCGACATTTAAAATTGAGAGCTTTTTCTTTCTCTCTAGATGGGGAGCTAAGGACTGGCTGTACTACCTTTCAACCCTCATCCATTGGAAAGCTGGAATGACATGAAGAGATTATTTTGGAGAAGTTTTTCCCAGGCCTCAAGAGCCACTGCAAATCAGATAGGAGATATGTGGCATAAGGCAAGCAAATGGAGAGAATATTGCATGAATACTGGGAGAGGTTCAAGGGCTATGTGCAGCTGTCCACACACCAAATATCTGATCAGTTGCTGATAGTTGTACTTCTATGAAGGCTTGTTACCCATGGAACAGAAATATGGGGATGCAGCCAGTTGGTGGAGCTTTAGTTAATAAGACACTGCTCGGCCAAAGAATTGTATAGCAAACATGGTAGCTATTCCAACAAATTCAGCACTAGAGCAACCCAGCAGTGGGGTGTTCTCAATTCAAGCACCCCCAGTCCCAATATCACAGTGCCCCAGAAACCAGCAATAGCGTCCAGTGCAGACCACCAAAGACTTGAAAAGTAGACTAGACGAATTACTCCATTAGTAAGGCAATTGGCAGTGACACAAACAGTGCATTCTCCTACTCCACAGATAAGCAAACATTGTGATCTGTTTCTGATCCACTCCACCCCACTAATGCTTGCCTAACTCTGCCAGAGTTCACCTCTCCAGACCAATCAGTAGCTGCGCAGAGTCTTTCCTGAAAAGCCACAGTATCAACAGCAAACATAATCCATTTTAAACACTTATAATTCTGGCTTGAGAGATCATCCAAACTTAAGGTGGAACCAGAATCAGAGAACCAGAACCAACAGAATTTTCCACAATACCAACATAGGCAGTTTCCACAGCACAAACAGAATTCAACAATCTAACCCTCACAAGCCAGTGCAACAGCAGCCACCAGCCCAACAGCAAGACCAGTAATGGTCCTTCACTGGAACATTTGGTGAAGCAGCTCGCAACGAAACTTTGCAATTCCCGCAAGAGAATTGAATCTTCCATTCAAAATTTTGCAAACTCAGATTGGGCAGTTAGCAACATCACTGAACCAGCTCCAACCCCAGGGATCTAACAACTCTCTTCCTTCACAGCAATTCCTAATCCAAAGGGAATGTCAGTGCTATATCTCTAAGGTCTGGCAAGCAACTAGAAGAGCCCAAGCAAGCTGCAGTTGAGGCTGAACCAACACTAGAAAAGGAGAGACTGATGCGAAGAAAAGTGAAAACATTGAAGCAAGCAATGATGAGTCTGAAACCCCATCCCTTTACCTTTCCTCAGGACGCCTTCAATCCAAAAAGTTAGCAGAGGAAAGCACAAGAGAATGAGATCCTAGAGATGTTCAGAAAAGTTGAAATAACATCCCTCTCTTAGACGCGATCAACAGATTCCCAAATATGCCAAATTTCGAAGGAGTTTAGTACCAACAAGAGGGACTGAAGGGGGAATGAGCGAGTGTGCTTGAGCCAGAATGTGTCAGCACTTATCCACCCATGCCTAAGAAGTGCAAAGAGTCCAGGGACGTGTACATTCTTGAATAATTGGAAATTGTAAAATTTGATGATTCTATGTTAGACTTAGGTGCTTCCATAAATGTCATGCCTGAATCTGTTTATAATTCTCTTGGCCTCGGGTCCTTTGCGTGCTACGGTGTTGTTATCGGTTAGCTAATAGGAGTAATGCTCACCCTGCGGCCTGATTGAGGATGTTTTAGTTAGCAGTATAATGAATTAATATTCCTGCTGATTTTTACATTTTAGAGAGATGGGGGTGAGTCTCCTAGCAATGGACCCCCGATTTTCTCGGGAGCCTTATTCTTGAAAACAGCTAGGGATACTAAGATAGTGTGCATTCTGGTAATCTTTCCATGGAATTGGTGTAGTATTGTGCATTCTTTAATATCTTTTGATGCCATGAAAACATCCTTAGGGAAAGCATTCAGTTTTGTTGTTTGATTGATTGATGATGGTGGTTGATGATGGTTTATGCTGAATTGTGTGTCTGATACCAGTTTTTGTATTCTTTTTTTTAATGATGCTGTTGTTTGTGGTTGCACTGATAATGAATGGTGCCCTGTTTGCACTGAATTTTCATGCTTTTTCTAGTTTTTCATGGCACTAGATAGTGATGATGATTCTGATTTAATTGGTGATTCTGACTTGCCAACTGATATTAATTCTGATGTGAACATTGTACAGTCTGGGCAAAGTTCTGTTTTCTTGAATTTACTTTCAGGTGCTACAGGTTCAACTGATGTACATGCTGCAGAATTGGTACAACCCACCAAGCTTCTTCCTCTACTGAGCAGCTGCCTAAGTTGGAGCTGAAATCTCTGCCTGATCACTTAAAATATGCCTTTCTGGAGGAGAATGAGCAACTGCCAGTCATTGTGGCAAGAAACCTTCTACCTGATCAAGAGGAGCAGCTGCTGAGATTATTGAAGGAAAATAAGAAGGCGATTGGGTGGACTTTAGCTAACATTGTTGGCATTAGCCCTTCCATGTGCATGCATCGAATTTCATTAGAAGAGGGTGCTAAGCCAATGAGGCAACCTCAGAGGCGCCTGAATCCCCTTATAGTGGATGTGGTGAAAAAGGAAGTGACTAAACTCCTGCAAGCTGGCATTATCTACCCCATCTCTGACAGCCAGTGGGTCAGCCCAGTTCAGGTAGTTCCCAAAAAGTCTGGAGTGACTGTAGTGGCCAACCAGAAAAATGAGCTAATTCCCACAAGAGCTCAGAACAGCTGGAGAGTCTGCATAGACTACCGGAAGCTCAACCAGGCCACCCACAAAGATCACTATCCTTTACCCTTTATTGATCAGATGTTGGAGCTGTTGGCTGGCAAGTCTCACTATTATTTCTTAGATGGCTACTCAGGCTACTTCCAAATCCATATTGCACCTGAAGATCAAGAGAAGACTACCTTCACATGCCCCTTTGGAACATTTGCCTACAGAAGGATGCCCTTTGGACTCTGCAATGCGCCTGGAACCTTTCAGTGGTGCATGTTAAGCATCTTTTCTGAATTTTTAGAGGATTGCATGGAAGTATTTATGGATGATTTTACTGTGTATGGGTCTTCTTTTGATGCATGCTTGGGTAGTTTGGCTAGAGTCTTGAATAAATGCATTGAAACCAATCTTGTGTTGAACTTTGAGAAATGTCATTTCATGGTTGAGTCAAGGATAGTTTTAGGACACATAGTGTTTAGAAAGGGTATTGAGGTAGATCCTACTAAGATAGATATTATTACTTCTTTACCTTACCCCGTGTCTGTCCGGGAAGTGCGTTCTTTTCTTGGTCACACAGGATTCTACCGGTGCTTCATCCAGAACTTCAGCAAGATTGCCCGGCCCCTGTCCAACCTTCTGCAGCACGACACGGATTTTGTGTTTGATGATGAGTGTAAGTCGGCCTTTAGTCATTTGAAGCGCTGTCTGACCACAACTCCGGTGATCCAGCCGCCAGATTGGCCTCTTCCATTTAAGCTGATGTGCGATGCCTCCAACTATGCTGTTGATGTAGTTCTTGCTCAGCGGGTCAATAAGGCCCCTCATGTCATTGCCTATGCCTCCAAGACTTTGGATTCTGCCAGTTTAATTACACAACCACTGAGAAAGAACTTTTGGCTGTAGTTTTTGCACTTGATAAGTTTAGGTCATATCTGCTAGATACTAGGGTGATTGTCTTTTCTGACCATGCAGCCTTGAAGTTTCTTTTGAAAAAGGCAGATGCTAAGCCTCGACTCATTTGGTGGATGTTGTTGCTCCAAGAATTCAACATTGAGATTAAGGATAGAAGTGGAGCAGAGAACTGGGTAGCTGATCACTTGAGTCGGATCACTCACCATCCTTCTGACCTCTCTCCCATTCGGGATGATTTTCCTGATGAGCAGCTTTTACAACTGCAAGGTAAGCTTCCATGGTATGCTGACTTGGTAAATTATTTGGTTGCTGGTGTTTTACCTGCTGATTCCACTAGGGTCTAGACTCTGAAATTAAAAAGTGAATCTAAATACTATGTTTGGGATGACCCTTATTTGTGGAGATTCTGTAATGACCAAGTAATTTGGATATGTGTGCCTGATAATGAGTTTCATTCCATTTTACATTTTTGCCACGCTTCTGCCTGTGGTGGTCACTTTGGACCCCAAAGAACTACTAGGAAAGTGTTAGATTCTGGTTTATTTTGGCCTTCCTTGTTTCATGATTCATATCTGTTCTGTAAGTCATGTGAGAACTGTCAGAGGGTAGGGCCTGTAGGCATGAGATGCCCCAGCGACCTATACTGTTTTGTAAAGTTTTTGATGTTTGGGGTATTGATTTTATGGGTCCATTTCCTGTTTCCCATGGTTTTACTTGCATATGGCTGGCTGTTGATTATGTCTCAAAATGGGTTGAGGCGAAAGCCACCTGGACTGATGATTTTGCTGTGGTTGTAGATTTTGTCAGGTCTCACATTTTCTGCAGGTTTGGTGTTCCTAGAGCTATTATCAATGATCAGGGCTCTCATTTTTGTAACCGAAGCATTGGTGCTTTATTACGGAGGTATGGAGTGATTCACAAGGTTGCCACAGCATATCACCCATAGACCAATGGCCAAGCTGAAATCTCAAATAGAGAGATTAAGCAAATCCTTCAGAAGACTATTAACTCTAACCAGGAAGATTGGAGCAAGAGGCTAGATGACGCTTTGTAGGCATATCGGACTGCCTACAAGACTCCGATTGGGATGTCTCCCTATCGGCTTGTCTTTGATAAGGCATGTCATCTTCCGATAGAGTTGGAGCATCAGGCATATTGGGCCATTAAGCAGTGCAGCATGGATTTGGCCTAGTCGGGGGTGGAGAGGAAGCTGCAATTGCAAGAGCTGGAAGAGCTTAGATTGAATGCCTATGAGAGTTCGTGTTTATACAAGGAAAAGACAAAGACATTCCATGATAAACAAATCCTAAGAAAAGAGTTTGTTGTGGGCCAGAAAGTCCTCTTATTTAACTCTCGTCTCAAATTTATGCATGGTAAACTTAGATCTAGATGGGATGGTCCTTTCGTGATTACTAATATTTTTCCTTTTGGTGCAGTGGAACTGTGTGATGAGCGGACCAGGAGGGCTTTCACAGTAAATGGACATCGCCTTAAGCATTTTTATGAGGGACCCCAGCAGCAGCCTGTGGAGGCAGAGATTAGGCTCACTGATACCACGTACCCTCCCTAAGGAGGATGGGGAGTCTTTTTTCTCTTTTCTCTATTTTTCTTTTCTTTGCACTTTTAATTTCAACTTTGATTGTTAATAACCAGATTTTGTGAATAATACAGTCTGAACCCTCCTTGTGATAATTGTTGAGATGTACATAGTGTTGAACTTGGATATTTTGTTTTTGATGGATCATTCTGGTTAGACTGAATTTCTCAACTCTTAGATTATCTGACTTGGTAGTTGATTTTGTGATGCTGATTGCGTGCTGGTATTGACCCTTGTTAGATTTTGGGCCTGTGTGACTGGAATTTATTTTCTGCCATTCTTTCTTTCTTGTGTGCTTCTGCTCATGATTTTGTTCTCTAGAACTTGCCCTTTTTCTTTTTGAAACTGCGTTTTTCACTGGCATGCATAAATATGATAGAGGCCTTCTTTCTTTCATTTACCACTTTGGCCAGATAGCCATCCCTTGCATTATATTCCCGTTGGTTAGCCCCTTCGTGCCTTTTTGTATCATCCTTGTCTTAGCCACATTACAAGCCTAAGTGTAAAACCATTTTTTTCCGTACCTTGGAAATTTATTGAGCATTGGTTTCACCTTAGTATTGTGTTTAAGTGTAGGGGTTGCCCAGGGCGTGCAACATTTTCAGTGTGGAGGGAGGTATCCGATGCTAATTGTCATTCGGCATTAGTTTGGTCATTGCGCTTGTGTAAGTAATTGTGGAATTCTTAAAAAAAAAACAAAAAAAAATAGAAGAAGAAAATCTGAAAAAAAAAATATATGATAAAAAAAAAGTCAATTTGAGAAAAATTTAGTGTAATATTGAGTTTTGGGGAAGGAAAAGAGTTTTGTTGAAAAAAGCGATTTGTTTGTAAAAGTGCATTACATCACTTAGTTGGTTTTGAGCAAACCTTTGTGTTTCTTGACGAATGCTCTTTTAAATTTCTTGGGTACTTAGCCTTTCATTTCCAAACTGGTCCATACCTTCACCATAGCTCCATTACAACCTTGAATCATAAGTCCTCTTGATTTGTGCATGCATGTGTTTTGAGTACTGGAGAAGTAGAATTTGAGCAAGCTTATGGTAGGGCAATTTTCTTGAGTGGAATTTGAGTGATACACTTGCTACCCTATACACTTGAGAGATTGATTGAGAGCATACCTTGAGAGGCCATTTTGCGTGATTTGCATCATCAATTGAGATTGCCATGTTTTATAATTTGAGATGAGGAAATTTCTGTCATGATTGGTTGATCTTTTGAAGTTTTGCATTCTTGACAATTGTTAGAAATGAACGATTTATCTTTTAGTCTTTATCTTTGTTTTATCATTTCTTTAGTTTTGTTTTGAGTTTTTAATTTTATCCAAGAGTGCAAAAGGATAAGTGTGGGGACATTTGATAATTGAATTTTATCACACTTAATTGTTGCATTTGATTAATGATTTTTAGGACTCTTTAGTGTGTAATTAATGGTTTTTGGTCTAAATTGGACTTTAGGGTTTTAATTAGATTTTAATTCATTTTCGTGCTAATTTTTTAGATTTACATTATTCCAGTATTTTGATCATAACTTTTTGTTCTAGGTATCCGATTAACCTCATTCTTGTTTGGTTTTGCAGATAACTCAAAGAGCTACAAATGGTATTAGAGGCTTAAAGGCTAAATTCGGACAAGAAGGTAGTCAAAATTGGAGCCAAAATCAGTCACAGAATTCTAGAGCTATGTTTAGTTAATTGGGCTTAACTTTGTAATTAGGAGTCCAAATTACATGAGACTAAAAGCCATTAGTTATGTTTTAATTTGGGCCGGTTTTGGAGCCCCTAACCCGGTTTAGTTTTAGGTTAAAACAGCAGATTAGGCAAAGACGGCGGCAGCTTTGACATTTGTGAAATTTTGGATCAAGAAACACCTCTCTTCTTTTCTCTCTTTTGCTCATCTTGTTCTTCTTTTTCTTTCTTTTTCGTTTTTTGTTTGTGCACAGCCATGGTAGGCTAACTTTCCATTCAATCAACCCATGAATTGAGGATTCTGTTGTTGAATCCAGAGGACCCGTGCTCTCCATGAACTGGATCCGTTTCTCTTCCACCTTTACTCGAATTGAGCAACACGATTGTGTAAGTTGAATCTGAGCGGATGAGGTTTGTCTATGATTTCTATATTTTGATTATCCAGGGGAAGGGATTAAATGTTAGATTTAATATTTAGGTTGATTAACCCAAGGGATTTAAAATCAAAACAAGTTGAAGTGAACACTGTGCGATGGCATGAGTGAATACGCCAAGTGTTTGATTAAATGCTAGGTGATTGTCTAGTAGAGAGGGTTCCTATATGAATGCAGGGGATTCTAATTTTTTTTAGGGTCAACCAAGAAATTCAGTAATTCTTTGTCCAGTGACGGATGTCCTTGAAACCTCAATTCTGGGTTGGTTGATTGTTTTTAAATTGTTAATTTCATTTTATCTCTTACTCTAATTTCGTTTTATATCTTGCTTTAATTTCAATCGAATTAAAACCCCCTCTGTTTATTGTTCTATTTTTCAGTTGAATGATTTAGTCCTATGCAAAATTCTTTGGGAGACGATTCAGGTTGTCCTATATTACAAATTTATCTATAAGCATGGTTAATTTGAGTGAGTTCGACAGTTCACGTCATCTATCTTTGACATTTTCGTCAAACGAAGAAACTTTGCAAGTTTTTGTAATTTGAGAGGGTTGAAAGATGCTTGTTTGACCCCAAGCTCTCCCCAAAGCTTCAAGGAATGAGAATATGTCTTGGTTATTCGTTGTTGTTTCTCATGGAGGACAGTTTGGATTCTTTTGGCCTATCTTTGAGTTTTTGGTCAAACGTACAAACTTAACGAGTTTTTGCGATTCGAGAGGCCTAGAGGATGTTTGTGTGACCCTAACCTCTTCCCAAAGCTTCAAGGGATGGTAATAAGTCTTGGGTACTCGTTGTGCTTTCTCATAAACGAAAGTTTGCTTCCTTTTGGCCTATCTCTGACTTTTTGGTCAAATGGACAGATTTAATAAGTTCTCATGATTCGAGAGGCCTAGAGAATGTTTGTGTGACCCCAAGCTTTCCCCAAACCTTCAAAGGATGAGAATATGTCTTGATTTTTCGTTGTTGTTTCTCTTGGACGAAAGTTTGGTTCCTATAAGTCTATTTTTCACTTTTTAGTCAAACAGACAAACTTAGCAAGTTTTCGGGATTCAAGAGGCCTAGAGGATGTTTGTGTGACCCCAAGCTCTCCCCAAAGCTTCAAGGAATGAGAATATGTCTTGGTTATTCGTTGTTGTTTCTCATGGAGGACAATTTGGATCCTTTTGGCCTATCTTTGAGTTTTTGGTCAAACGGACAAACTTAACGAGTTTTCGTGACTCGAGAGGCCTAAAGGATGTATGTGTGACCCCAACCTCTTCCCAAAGCTGAAAAGATGAGAGTATGTCTTGATAATTCGTTGTTCTTTCTCGTAGACGAAAGTTTTGTTCCTTTTGGTCTATCTTATACTTTTTGGTCAAACGGACAAACTTAGCAAGTTTTCGTGATTCGAGAGGCCAAGACGATGTTTGTGACACCTCAAGCTCTCCCTAAAGCTTGAAGGGATGGCAATAAGTCTTGGTTATTCGTTGTTGTTTCTCTTAAACGAAAGTTTAGTTCTTTTCAGTCTATCTTTGACTTTTTAGTCAAACAGACAAACGTTGCAAGTTTTTGTGATTCGAGATCCCTAGAGGATGTTTGTGTGACCCCATGCTCTCCCCAAAGTCCTATGGGATAAGAATCTGTGTTGGAAATTCATTACTGTTTCTCGTAGACGAGTTCCTTTTGGTTTATCTTTGACTTTTTGCTCAAAGGGAGAAACGTCACAAGTTTCCACGATTTGAGAGGCCTAGAGGATGTTTCTGTGTGACCCCAAGCTCTCCCCTATGCTTCCGTGATTTGACAGGCCTGGAGGATGTTTGGGTGACCCCAAGCTCTCCCCAAAGTGTCAGGCAATGAGAATATGTCTTGGTTATTCGTTGTTGTTTTTCATAGACGAAAGTTTGGTTCCTTTTAATCTATCTTTAACTTTTTGCTCAAACGAACAAACGTAACAAGTTTCCATGATTTGACAGGACTGGAGGATGTTTGTGTGACCCCAAGCTCTCTCCAAAGTTTCAAGCGATGAGAATATGGCTTGGTTATTCGTTGTTGTTTCTCATAGATAAAAGTTTGCTTCCTTTTAGTCTATCTTTGACTTTTTGGTTAAATGGAGAAAATTAGCAGGCTTTCGTGATTCGAGAGGCCTAGAGAATGTTTGTATGAACCCAAGCTCTCCCCTAAGCTTCAAGGGATGGCAATAAGTCTTGGGTATTCGTTGCGGTTTCTCTTAGACGAAAGTTTGGTTCCTTTGGCTCTATCTTTGACTTTTTGGTCTAACGGACAAACTAAGCAAGTTTTCATGATTCGAGAGGCCTAGAGAATGTTTGTACAACCCCAAGCTCTCACCAACACTTCAAGGGATGAGAATATGTCTTGGTTATTTGCTGTTGTTTCTCTTAGATGAAAGTTTGCTTCCTTTTCGTCTATCCTTGGCTTTTTGGCCAAATGGACAAACTCTGCAAGTTTTCGGGATTCAAGAGGCCTAGAGGATGGTAATAGGTCTTGGTTATTCGTTGTGGCTTCTCTTAGACGAAAGTTTGGTTCCTTTAGCTCTATCTTTGACTTTTAAGTCAAACAGACAAACTTAGAAAGCTTTTGTGATTCAAGTGGCCTAGAGGATGTTTGTGTGACCCCAAGCTCTCCCCGCAGCTTCAAGGAATGGTAATAAATCTTGGTTATTCGTTGTTGTTTCTGTTAGACGAAAGTTTGGTTATGTTTTTCCTATCTTTGATTTTTTCGTCAAATGGAAAAACTTAACGTGTTTTCGTGATTTGAGAGGCCTAGACGATATTTGTGTGACCCCAACCTCCCCCCAAACCTTCGAAGGATGAGAATATGTCTTGGTTATTCGTTGTTATTTCTCTTAGACGAAAGTTTAGTTCCTTTTGGACTATCTCTGACTTTTTGGTCAAATGGACAGACTTAATAAGTTCTCTCTTTTCGAGAGGCCTAGAAGATGTTTGTGTGACCCCAAGCTCTCCCCAAAGCTTCAAGGGATGAGAATAAGTCCTGGTTATTCGTTGTTATTTCTCTTGGACGAAAATTTGGTTCCTATAAATCTATTTTTCACTTTTAGGTCAAACAGACCAACTTAGCAACTTTTCGGGATTCAAGAGACCTAGAGGATATTTGTTTGACCCCAAGTTCTCCCGAAAGCTTCAAAGGATGAGAATGTGTCTTGGTTATTCATTGTTCTTTCTCTTAGATATATGGTTTGTTCCTTTTGGCCTATGTCTGACTTTTTGGTCAAATGGACAGACTTAATAAGTTCTCTTGATTCGAGAGGCCTAGAAGATGTTTGTGTGATCCCAAGCTCTCCCTAAAGCTTCAAGGAATGAGAATATGTCTTGGTTATTCGTTGTTGTTTTCTCTTGGACGAAAGTTTGGTTCCTATAAGTCTATTTTTTCACTTTTTGGTCAAACAGACAAACTTAGCAAGTTTTCGGGAATCAAGAGACCTAGAGGATGTTTGTGTGACCCCAAGCTCTCCCAAAAGCTTCAAAGGATGGGAATATGTCTTAGTTATTCGATGTTGTTTCACTTAGATGTATGGTTTGTTTCTTTTGGCCTATCTCTGACTTTTTGGTCAAATGGACAGGCTTAATAAGTTCTCTTGATTCGAGAGGCCTAGAAGATGTTTGTGTGACCCCAAGCTCTCCCCAAAGCTTCAAGGGATGAGAATATGTCTTGGTTATTCGTTGTTATTTCTCTTGGACGAAAGTTTGGTTCCTATAAGTCTATTTTTCACTTTTTGGTCAAATAGACAGACTTAGCAAGTTTTTGGGATTCAAGAGACCTAGAGGATGTTTGTGTCACCCTAAGCTCTCCTGAAAGCTTCAAATGATGAGAATGTGTCTTGGTTATTCGTTGTTGTTTCTGTTAGATGAAAGTTTGCTTCCTTTTAGTCTATTTTTGACTTTTTTGTCAAACGAAGAAAGTTTGCAAGTTTTCGTAATTCGAGAGGGTTAGAAGATGTTTGTTTGACCCCAAGCTCTCCCCAAAGCTTCAAGGAATGAGAATATGTCTTAGTTATTCGTTGTTGTTTCTCATGGAGGACAGTTTGGATCCTTTTGGCCTATCTTTGAGTTTTTGGTCAAACGGACAAACTTAACGAGTTTTCGTGAGTTGAGAGGCCTAGAGGATGTTTGTGTGACCCCAACCTCTTCCCAAAGCTTCAAAAGATGAGAGAGTATATCTTGGTAATTCATTGTTGTTTCTCGGAGACGAAAGTTTTGTTCCTTGTGGTCTATCTAATACTTTTTGGTCAAACGGACAAAGTTAGCAAGTTTTCGTGATTCGAGAGGCCAAGACGATGTTTGTGTGACCCCAAGGTCTCCCCAAAGCTTGAAGGGATGGCAATAAGTCTTAGTTATTCATTGTTGTTTCTCTTATATGAAAGTTTGGTACTTTTTAGTCTATCTTTGACTTTTTAGTCAAACGGACAAAAAATACAAGTTTTTGTGATTCGAGAGCCCTAGAGGATGTTTGTGTGGCCTTAAGCTCTCCCCAAAGCTTTATGGGATCTGTGTTGGTAATTCGTTGCTGTTTCTCGTAGACGAGCTCCTTTTGGTCTACCTATGACTTTTTGCACAAGCGGATAAACGTCACAAGTTTCCTCAATTTGAGAGGCCTAGAGGATGTTTCTGTGACTCCAAGCTCTCCCCTTAGCTTCAAGGGATGGCAATAAGTCTTGGGTTTTCGTTGTGGTTTCTTTTAGATGAAAGTTTGGTTCCTTTTAGTCTGTCTTTGACTTTTTGCTCAAACAGACAACCATAACAAGTTTCCGTGATTTCACAAGTCTGGAGGATGTTTGTGTGACCCCAAGCTCTCCGCAAAGTCTCAAGCAATGACAATATGTATTGGTTATTCGTTGTTGTTTCTCATAGTCGAAAGTTTAGTTGCTTTTGGTCTATCTTTGACTTTTTGCTCAAACGGACAAACGTAACAAGTTTCCGTGATTTGATAGGACTGGAGGATGTTTGTGTGACCCCAAGCTCTCTCCAAAGTTTCAAGCAATGAGAATATGTCTTGGTTGTTCATTGTTGTTTCTCATAGATGAAAGTTTGCTTTCTTTTAGTCTATCTTTGACTTTTTTATCAAACGGACAAACTTAGAAAGCTTTCGTGATTCGAGAGGCCTTGAGGATGTTTGTGTGATCGCAAGCTCTCCCCCAAGCTTCAAGGGATGGAAACTAGTCTTGGGTATTCGTTGTGGTTTCTCTTGGACGAAAGTTTAGCTCTTTTTGCTCTATCTTTTTGCTCTATCTTTGACTTTTTGGTCAAGCGGACAAATTAAGCAAGCTTTCATGATTCGAGAGGCCTAAAGGATGGCAATAAGTCTTGGTTATATGTTGTGGCTTCTGTTAGACGAAAGTTTGGTTCCTTTTGCTCTATCTTTGACTTTTTGGCCAAAAACGGACAAACTTAGAAAGCTTTTGTGATTCGATAGGCCTAAAGGATGTTTTGTGTGACCCTAAGCTCTCCCCACAGCTTCAAGGAATGGCAATAAGTCTTGGTTATTCGTTATTGTTTCTCTTAGACGAAAGTTTACTTCCTTTTAGTCTATCTTGGACTTTTTTCGTCAAACGAAGAAAACTTTGCAAGTTTTCGTGATTCGAGAGGGTTAGAGGATGTTTGTGTGACCCCAAGCTCTCCCCAAAGTTTCAAGCGATGAGAATATGTCGTAGATATTCGTTATTGTTTCTCCTAGATGAAAGTTTGTTTCCTTTTGGTCTATCTTTGACTTTTTGGTCAAACGAACAAACTTAGCAAGCTTTCGTGATTCGAGAGGCCTAGAGGATGTTTGTGTGACCCTAAGCTCTCTCCAAATCTTCAACGGATGGCAATAAGTCTTGGTTATTTGTTCTTGTTTCTCTTAGACTAAAGTTTGGTTCCTTTTGGTTTGTCTTTGTCTTTTTGCTCAAACAGACAAACGTAACAAGTTTTCGTGATTTGACAGGCCTGGAGGATGTTTGTGTGACCCTAAGCTCTCCCCAAACTTTCAAGCAATGAGAATATGTTGTAGATATTCGTTATTGTTTCTCCTAGATGAAAGTTTTTTTTCCTTTTGGTCTATCTTTGACTTTTTGGTCAAACAGACAAACTTAGCCAGCTTTCGTGATTCGAGAGGCCTAGAGGATGTTTGTGTGACCCCAACCTCTTCTCAAAGCTTCAAAAGATGAAAGTATGTCTTGATAATTCATTGTTGTTTCTCGTAGACGAAAGTTTTGTTCCTTTTGGTCTATCTTATACTTTTTGGTTAAACGGACGATGTTTGTGTGACCCTATACTCTCCCCAAAGCTTGAAGGGATGGCAATAACTCTTTGTTATTCGTTGTTATTTCTTGTAGACGAAAGTTTAGTTCTTTTTAGTCTATATTTCACTTTTTAGTCAAACAGACAAACGTAGCAAGTTTTTGTGATTCGAGAGCCCTAGAGGATGTTTGTGTGACCCCAAGCTCTCTCCAAAGCTTCATGGGATGAGAATAAGTGTTTGTAATTCGTTGCTGTTTCTCGTAAACGAGTTCCTTTTTGTCTATCTTTGACTTTTTACTCAAACGGAGAAACGTCACAAGTTTCTGTGATTTGAGAGGCTTAGAGGATGTTTGTGTGACCCCAAGCTCCCCCAAAAGCTTCATGGGATGAGAGTTTGTCTTGGAAATTCATTGTTGTTTCTCTCAGACGAAAGTTTAGTTCCTTTTGGTCTACCTTTGATTTTTTAGTCAAATGGACAAACTTAGCGAGTTTTTGCTTTTCGAGAGGCCTAGAGGATGTTTGTGTGACGGCAAGCTCTCCCCAAAGCTTCAAGGGATGAGAATATGTCTTGGTGATTTGCTATTGTTTCTCTTAGACGAAAATTCAGTTCCTTTTGGTCTATCTTCAACTTTTTGGTCAAATGAAAAAATGTAGCAACTTATCGTCATTTGAGAGGCCTAGAGGATGTTTGTGGGACCTCAAGATCTTCCCAAAGCTTCAAGGGATGAGAATCCATCTTGGTTTTTCGTTGTTATTTCTCTTAGATGAAAGTTCACTTTCTTTTAGTTTATCTTTGACTTTTGGTCAAGCGGACAAATGTAGTAACTTATCGTCATTCGAGAGGCCTTAAGGATGTTTGTGTGACCCTAAGCTCTCCATAAAGCTTCAAGGAATGAGAATATGTCTTGGTTATTCGTTGTTGTTTCTCATAGGTAAATGTTTGCTTCCTTTGTAATGTATCTTTCACTTTTTGGTCAAACAGACAAACTAAGTAAGCTCTCATGATTCGAGAGGCCCAGAGGATGTTTGTGTGACACTTAGCTCTCTCAAAACTTCAATGGATGGCAATAAGTATTGGTTATTCATTGCTGTGTCTCCTAGACAAAAGTTTGCTACCTTTTGGCCTATCTTTGACTTTTTCGTCAAACGGACAAACTTAGCAAGTTTGTCTGACCACAAGCTCTCCCCAAAGCTTCAAGAGATGAGAATATGTCTTGGTTATTCACTGTTGTCTCTCTTAGACAAAAGTTTACTTACTTTTCGTGATTCGAGAGGCCTAGAGGATATTTGTGTGTCCCCAAGCTCTCCACAAAGTTTCAAGGGATGAAAATATGTCTTGGTTATTCGTTGTTGTTTCTCATAGATTAAAGTTTGCTTCCTTTTTTATCTATCTTATAGTTTTTGGCCAAATAGACAATTTTAGTAAGTTTTTTGTGCTTAGAGAGGCCTAGACGATGTTTGTGTGACCCCAAGCTCACCCCAAAGCTTGAAGGGATGGCAATAAGCCTTGGTTATTCGTGGCTGTTTCTCATAGACGAAAGTTTGGTTCTTTTTAATCTATCTTTGACTTTTTTGTCAAACTGACAAACGTAGCAAGTTTGTGTGATTCGAGAGGCCTAGAGGATGTTTGTGTGATCCCAACCTCTCCCCATAGCTTCATGGGATGAGAATATGTGTTGGTAATTCGTTGCTGTTTCTCGTAGACAAAAGTTTAGTTCCTTTTGGCCTATCTTTGACTTTTTGCTCTAATAGAGAAACATCATAAGTTTTCATGATTTGAGAGGCCTAGAGGATGTTTGTGTGACCCCAAGCTCTCTCCAAAGCTTCATGGGATGAGATTATGTTTTGGAAATTCGTTATTGTTTCTCTTAGACGAAAGTTTAGTTCCTTTTCATATATCTTTGACTTTTTAGTCAAACAGACAAACTTAGCGAGTTTTTGCGATTTGAGAGACCTAGAGGATGTTTGTGTGATGCCAAGCTCTCCACAAAGCTTCAAGGGATGAGAATATGTCTTCGTTATTTGTTGTTGTTTCTCATAGATAAAAGTTTGATTCCTTTTTAATCAATCTTTTACTTTTTGGTCAAATGGACAAACTTAGCAAGCTCTCTTTATCCGAGAGGCCTAAAGGATGTTTGTGAGTCCTCAAGCTCTCCCCAAAGCATCAAGGGTCAATATGTCTTGATTATTTGTTGTTGTTTCTCTTAGATGAAAGTTTGGTTCCTTTTAGTTGATCTTTGACTTTTTGGGCAAACGAACAAACTTATCAAGTTTTTCTGGACTCGAGAGGCCTAGAGGATGTTTATGTGACCCCAACCTCTCCCCAAAAGCTTCAAGGAATGAGAATATATCATGGTTATTCATTGTTGTTTGTAATAGATGAAAGTTTGCTTCCTTTTGGTCTATCTTTGACTTTTTTTGACAAATGGACAAACTTAGCAAGTTTTCGTGATTCGAGAGGCCTGGAGGATGTTTGTGTAACCCCAACCTCTCCACAAAGCTTCAAGGGATGAGAATATGTCTTGATTAATTACTGTTGTTTCTCTTAGACGAAAGTTTGTTTCCTTCGGTCCATCTTTGACTTTTTTTTCAAACAGATAAACTTAGCAAGTTTTCGTGATTCCAGAGGCCTAGAGGATGGTTGTGTGACCCCAACGTCTCTCCAATGCTTCAAAGGATGAGAATAAGTCTTGGTTATTCGTTGTTGTTATTCTTAGATGAAAGTTTAGTTCTTTTTAGTCTAGCTTTGACTTTCTGGCCAAACGGACAAATTTAGCAAGTTCCTATGATTCGGGAGGCCTAGATGATGTTTGTATGACCCCTAACTATCCCCAAAGCTTCAAGCGATGAGAATATGTCTTGGTAATTAGTTGTTGTTTCTCTTAGATGAAAGTTTGCTTCCTTTTAGTCTATCTTTGACTTTTTGGTGAAACAGGCAAATGTAGTGACTTTTCGTCACTAGAGGATGTTTGTGTGACCGCAAGCTCTCCCCAAAGCTTCAAGGGATGAGAATATGTCTTGGTGATTTGCTGTTGTTTCTTTTCGACTAAAATTCGATTCCTTTTAGTCTATCTTCGACTTTTTGGTCAAGCAGACAAATGTAGAAACTTATCGTCATTCGAGAGGCCTAGAGGATGTTTGTAGGATCTCAAGATCTCCCCAAAGCCTCAAGGAATGAGAATCCGTCATGGTTATTCGTTGTTGTTTCTCTTAGACGAAAGTTTACTTGCTTTTGATTTATGTTTGACTTTTTGGTCAAACGGACAAATGTAGCAACTTATCATCATTCGAGAGGCCTAGAGGATGTTTGTGTGACCCCAAGCTCTCCACAAAGCTTCGAGGGATGAGAATATGTGTTGGTTATTGATGCAAGTCAACTTACGACGTTAAAGGATCTAGTCCAAGTCTCAGTTAGTCCAGTTACAAGAGCTCGGGCAAAGAAATTCAAGGAAGTACTCAACGGGCTGATTTAAGAAATTTGATTTCAATTAAATTTACAGCCCCTTGAGCATACCCCACGTTTTCAATAAAGAAGCATTAATGTGATTCAAACCTAACTAATTGTAGCAGCAAATCTGTAAGATTTAGGGACAAATTACAGCAGCGAATTTGCATGATTTGGGGTCTAAATGCAGCTAATTGTAAGAGCAAATTTGCATGATTTGAGGGCTCATTGCGATAACAAATCTGCATGTTTTGGGGGCTGAATTTGGACGTATCTTGAGCTTGGTTCATTGCCAAGTATCTTTTTATAAACTTTCCTTTTATTTGTTAGGGCTGATTAATTTAATCAGATACTTTCCTTTATTGTAATCAGCCTATTTAAAGGCGTACATGAATGAAAAAGGGGCAGAGTTTTTGATGCACGAAAATTGAGAGTTTGTCTTTGGTTCTTTGAAGAACTTTTTGAACTTATTTGAATCATTCCGTGGTGTTCACAATTCGACTTATCAAATTGAATTTCCACCACTGTTTGTGGCATCTTCAACATACCAAGGTTCTTACCTCTGCATAGGTAATGAGTCGAGGTTTTCCATCCAAAATCTGAGCTTTGGTTCTAAATCAGGTTTGCTTATCCTTTTTTTCGTCTTTCCATTGATTTCTGCTTAGGGTTTTTTAAAAAAAATAGAGAGGGATCCAAAAAAAAAATTCATCCAAAAAAAAATTCTTCAAAAAAAATTCGTCAAAATTTTTTTTTGTATTTCTGAAAACTTCATCAGTTGTTGTTTCTTCATATTTATGATGTCCTTGGTGTTTTTACTTTTGAATTTTTACAAGTGATTCGATATTGTCTAATTAGTTTGAAAAGAACTGAAAGAGAAATATCGAGTGGAAAAATGGCAGGAGTGGTGAACATATTAGAGGGTAAAAGCCGAATTGTTTTGAGTGGAATACTAGTGAAATCGAGTGAATCATTCTTTGAGTGAAACACGTGAGGGAGTCTCGTGAGGTCCATTGCATTTTGTTCCTAACCTTATTTTGCATATCAACAATGTCTCATAACAGTGGTGATGGTGCTCAAGGAGTGACTGATCCAAAGTTGTTCATGGAGGCTATGGTGGAAGAGGTGAGAAGAATGATGGGGAGTGAATTGGAGCAGGTACATGAATAGTTGGATAGGGTAGAGAATGAACGTATGACGCAACTGCAAAAACGTTCATAATGTGCTTAGGAGGGAAAAAGTTCAACCGAGGAAAGTAAAGGATGAGGACGATGAGTATTATGGGGCTGGTTTTGATAGAGAAGAAGATCGAAATTCAGTGGGTAGTCCTAGGAGATATGAACGGTTTAGGGAAGCTAGGAACCGAAAAAATAACAATCTGGGCAGTATTAAGATGAAAATTCCTTCTTTTCAAGGAAGAATGACCCGAAGGCCTATCTTGAATGGGAGAAGAAGGTGTAGTTAGTGTTCGATTGCCACAATTACTCCGAGATGAAGAAGGTAAAACTTGCTGCCATTGAGTTTTCTGATTATACTATTGTTTAGTGGGATCAGTTAGTGTTGAACAAGCGGCGGAATAGAGAGCGTCCGGTTGAGACGTGAGAAGAGATGAAAACAGTGATAAGAAGACGGTTTATACCCAGCCATTACTATCGGGAGTTGTACCAAAAACTGCAAAGCTTTAGACAACGTAACCAGAGTATGGAGGATTATTATCAGGAGATGGAGATTGCTATGATTCGGGCTAATGTAGAAGAAGACCGAGAGGCTACTATGGCAAGGTTTTTGCATGGCTTAAATCGAGAAATTCATGATAAGATGGAGATGCAACATTACGTGGAGTTAGAAGACACGGTGCACATGGCCATCAAAGTGGAGCAACAGCTCAAGAGGAGGGATGGTACACGTGCAGTACATAGTTCGGGTTCTTCTCCATGGAAACCGAGTTATGTAAAGAAAGAAGAAAGGTCAGTTGCAAAACCCAAAACTGAGCCAAAACAAGAAACAACCAGCCATGGTTTCTCAAGGTAAATTCGACCCTTTCACATCTCGAAATCGTGACATTAAGTATTTCAAATGTCAAGGCAGGGGTTACATAGCAAGCCAATGCCCAAATAAAAGAGTCATGGTGATACAGGATGATGGTGAGATTGAAACCGACGATGAATCGGAGCCTGACGCTATGCCACCATTGGAGGATACGGATGAGGAAGAATATGCAGCCGAAAGAGAATTGTTGGTTGCAAGAAGAGCTTTAAGCGTGCAGGTCAAAGAAGATGAAGAAGTGCGGTGAGAAAACATCTTTCATACTAGATGCCACGTGCAAAACAAGGTATGTAGTCTGATTATTGATGGAGGTAGTTGTACCAATGTTGCTAGCACTACTTTGGTGGAAAAATTGGGGCTGTTAACAATTAAACATCCCTGACCTTATAAATTGCAAATGCTCAATGACAATGGAGAGTTAAGGGTGACTAAACAGGTGTTAGTGTCATTCCGCATTGGAAAATATGAAGATGAAGTTTTGTGCGATGTAGTTCTGATGCAAGCTGGACACTTGTTATTAGGCCGACCTTGGCAATTTGATCGGCAAGCTAAGCATGACAGCATTACCAACAAATACTCTTTTGTGCTTAATCAGAGAACTATCACTCTTGTTCCAATGATACCGAAGCAAGTTTATGAAGATCAAGTGAGATTACAGAGAGAGAGTGATCAAAAAGAAAGGGAGTGAAAGTGAACAAAAGAAAAAGAGTAAAAATTAGATAGAGGCCGAGAAAAATGAGGAAGTAAAGAAAAATCAAAATTCGGCCATTGAGAGAAAGTCAGAGAGAAAACAAAAGAATTTCTATGCAAAAGCGAGTGAAATTAAGTGAGTAATATTTGCAAATCAGCCAATGACTGTACTTTTGCACAAAGAGGTGTTTTTGACCACTAATGAAATTGACCCTGCTTTGCTTAGTTCTATTGTTTCTCTTTTGCAGGAGTTTGATGATGTCTTTTCCGAGGAGATTCCACATGGTTTACCACCTATTCGAGGGATTGAACATCAAATTGATTTTGTGCCCGGTGCTTCCATTCCAAACCGATCAGCCTACTGAACTAATCATGAGGAGACAAAGGAATTACAAAGGCAGGTTAGTGAATTGATGGAAAAGGGGTACGTGGAGAAAGCATGAGCCCGTGTGGCGTTCCAGTGATTTTAGTTCCTAAGAAGGATGGAACGTGGAGAATGTGCGTTGATTGTCAAGCCATCAACAATATAACGGTAAAGTATCGACATCCTATTCCTCGCTTAGATGATATGCTAGATGAACTGCATGGTGCTTGTGTATTTTCTAAGATTGATATGAAAAGGGGTTATCATCAAATAAGAATGAAAGAAGGAGATGAATGGAAAACTGCTTTTAAAACAAAACATCGTTTATATGAGTGGTTAGTGATGCCATTTCGATTAACTAATGTACTGAGTACTTTTATGCGATTAATGAACCATGTCTTGCATGCTTTCATAGGCAGATTTGTTGTTGTCTATTTTGATGATATACTCATTTATAGCAAAAACTTAGATGACCTTGTTAAGCACTTAAGATTAGTTTTAGAAGTGTTAAGAAAGGAAAAATTATTTGCTAACCATATGAAGTGCACCTTTTGTCCCAGATAAGCTTGTGTTTCTTGGTTTTGTTGTGGGGGCACAAGGAATATTAGTGGACGAAGAAAAGATTTGCGCTATCCAAAAGTGGCCAACGCCCACTTTCGTAAGTCAGGTAGGAAGTTTTCATGGCTTGGCGAGTTTTTACGACACTTTATTCGGGACTTTAGCAATATTGCAGCGCCCTTGACCGAAGTCATCAAGAAGAATGTTCCATTCAAATGGGGAGGGGAACAAGAGAAGGCATTCAAACTCATCAAGGAAAAAATTAACTAATGCGCCTTTACTTGTTTTACCTAATTTTGCTAAAACATTCGAAATTGAGTGTGATGCTTCAGGTAGGCGTATTGATGCAAGAGGGAAGGCCGGTTGCATACTTTAGCAAGAAATTGAGTAGGACAGCCCTACACTATCCCACTTATGACAAAGAATTATACGCATTGGTTCAAACTTTAGAGACTTGGCAGCACTACCTTTGGCCTAAGGAGTTTGTGATTCACACTGATCATGAGTCCTTGAAGCATTTGAAGAGCCAACACAAGTTGAATAGGAGACATGCCCGATGGGTAGAGTTCATTGAGACGTTCCCATATGTCATCCGATAGAAACAAGGTAAGAAGAATGTGGTAGCTGATGTACTTTCTCGAAGATTCATGAGAAAGCAAGACTCAATGTCGAGTGGAGAACGGAGCAATATGCAACACAAGCCAACAAGGGGCACCATAAGCTGATTTTCAAACCTGGAGATTGAGTTTGGCTGCACATACAGAAAGAGAGATTTCCTATTCAAAGGCATTCCAAACTACTTCCAAGAGGAGATGGTCCTTTCCAAGTCCTCGAGCATATCAATGACAATGCCTACAAGTTAGATTTACCGAGTGAGTACAATGTTGGTGCTACTTTTAATGTTACTAATTTGACTCCTTTTGATGTAGGTGATGATTTGATGACAAATCCTTTTCAAGAGGAGGGGAATGATGCAAATCAAGTTACAACGTTAAAAGATCCGGTCCAAGTCCCAGTTGGTCTAATTACGAGAGCTCGGGCAAATAAATTCAAGGAAGCACTCAACGGGCTGATTCAAGAAATTTGGTTTCAATTAAATTTATAGCCTACTGATCATAGCCCACGTTTTCAACAAAGAAGCATCAATGTGATTCAAACCTAACTAAATGCAGCAGCAAATCTGCATGATTTGGAGGCTAATTGCAGCAGCAAATCTGCATGTTTTGGGGGCTGAATTTAGATGCATTTTGAGCTTAGTTCATTGCCAAGTATCTTTTAATAAACTTTCTTTTTATTTGTTAGGGCTGATTGATTTAATCAGATACTTTCCTTTATAGTAATTAGCCTATTTAAAGGCGTACATGAATGAAAAAGCGGCAGAGTTTTGATGCATGAAAATTGAAAGTTTCTCTTTGGTTCTTTGAAGAACTTTTTGAACTTATTGGAATCATTCCATGGCGTTCACAATTTGACTTATCAAACAGAATTTCCACCACTATTTGAGGAGTCTTCAACATACCAAGGTTCTTACCTCTACATAGGTAATGGGTCAAAGTTTCCCATCCAAAATCTGTTTGTAGAACGATCATGGTACCTTAGTTCGTTGATGGGTCTCGTTATTCTCGATGAGGTTCGCATCAGTTATTCGTTGTTGTTTCTCATAGATAAAAGTTTGCTTCCTTTTTAATCTATCTTTCACTTTTTGGTCAAACGGACAAACTTAGCAAGCTCTCGTGATTCGAGAGGCCTAGAGGATGTTTGTGTGATCCTAAGCTCTCCCCAAAGCTTCAAGGGATGGCAATAAGTATTAGTTATTCGTTGTTGTTTCTCCTAGAAGAAAGTTTGCTTTCTTTTGGCCTATCTTTGACTTTTTGGTCAAACAGACAAATTTAACAACTTTGTCTGACCCCAAGCTCTCCCCAAAGCTCCAACGGATCAGAATATATCTTAGTTATTTGCTACTGTCTCTCTTAGATGAAAGTTTACTTCCTTTTAGTCTATCTTTGACTTTTTAGTCAAACGGACAAACTTAACAAGTTTTCAGGATTCGCAAAGCCTAGAGGATCTTTGTGTGACGCCAAGCTCTCCCCAAAGCTTCAAGGGATAAGAATATGTCTCAGTTATTCGTTTTCATTTCTCATAGACGAAAGTTTGCATCCTTTTGGTCTATCTTTGACTTTTTGATCAAACAGACAAACTTAGCAAGTTTTAGGGATTCGAGAGACCTAACGGTCATTTGTGTGACCCCAAGCTTTTCTCAAAGCTTCAAAAGATGTGAATATGTCAAGGTTATTCGTTCTTGTTTCTCCTAGATGAAAGTTTGGTTCCTTTTGGTCTATCTTTGACTTTAGTGAAACTGACAAACATAGCAAGTTTTAGGGATTCGAGAGGCCTAGAGGTCATTTCTGTGATCCTAAGATTTTCCTAAAGCTTCAAGGGAGGTGAATATGTCAACGTTATTCGTTGTTATTTCTCATAGACGAAAGTTTAGTTCCTTTTGGTCTCTCTTTGACTTTATGGTCAAACGGACAAACTTTGTAAGTTTTTGTGATTCAATAGGCCTAGAGGATGTTTGTGTGACCCTAAGCTCCCCCAAAGCTTCAAGGGATGAGAATATATGCCTTCGCTATTCGTTATTGTTTCTCTTAAATAAATGTTTACTTCCTTTTGGTCGATCTATGACTTTTTGGTCAAACAGACAAACGTAACAAGTTTTCATGATTCAAGAGGCCTGGATGATGTTCATGTGACCCCAAGCTCCCCCCAAAGCTTCAAGGGATGAGAATATGTCTTAGTTATTCGTTGTTTTTTCTCATAGAAAAAGTTTGCTTCCTTTTGGTCTATCTTTGACTTTTTGGTCAATCGGGCAAACTTAGCAAGTTTTCGTGATACGAGAGGTTAGAGGATGTATGTGTGACCCCAAGCTCTCCCCCAAAACTTTAAGGGATGGCAATACGTCTTGGTTATTCATTGTTGTTTCTATTAGACAAAAGTTTGCTTCCTTTGGGCCTATATTTTACTATTTGGTCAAACGGACAAACGTAGCAAGTTTTCACGATTCTAGAGGCCAAGAGGATGTTTGTATGACCCTAAGCTCCCCGCAAAGCTTCAAGGGATGAGAATAAGTGTTGGTTATTCGCTGTTATTTCACTTAAACGAAAGTTTGCTTCCTTTTGTTCGATCTTTGACTTTTTGGTTAAACGGACAAACTTAGCAAGTTTTTGGGATTTGGGAGGCCTAGAGGATGTTTGTGTGACACCAAGCTCTCCCTGAGCCTCAAGGGATGAGAATATGTCTTGGTTATTCGTTGTTATTTCTCTTAGCCAAAAGTTTGCTTCCTTTTGGCTTATTTTTTGACTTTTTAGTCAAACGGACAAACATAGCAAGTTTTCGGGATTTAGGAGGCCTAGAGGATGTTTGTGTGACCCCAACCTCTCCCCAAAGCTTCAAGGGATAAGAATTTGTCTTGATTATTCGTTGTTATTTCTCTTGGACGAAGCTTTTGTTCCTTTTGGTATATCTTTGACTTTTTCGTTCAACGGATGAGCTTAGCGAGTTTATGTGATTCGAAAGGCCAAGAGAATGTTTGTGTGACCCCATGTTCTCTTCAAAGCTTCAAAGGATAGGAATATGTATTGATTATTTGCTGTTGTTTGTCTCGGACGAAAGTTTGGTTCCTTTTGGTCTAGCTTTGACTTTATGGTCAAACAGACGAACTTAGCAAGTTGTCGTGATTCGAGAGGCCTGTAGCATGTTTTTATGTTCCCAAGCTCTCCCCAAAGCTTCAAGGGATGACAAAATGTCATGGTTATTTGTTATTGTTTCTCTTAGATGAAAGTTTAGTTCCTTTTGGTCAATCTTTGACTTTTTAGTCAAACAGAAAAACATAGCGAGTTTTCAAGATTCGAGAGGCCTAGAGGATGTTTGTGTGACCCCAAGCTCTCCCCAAAGCTTCAAGGGATGACAATATGTCTTGGTTATTCGTTGTTGTTTCTCTTAGACGAAAGTTTGGTTCCTTTTACTCTATCTTTGACTTTTTGGTCAAACAGACAAACCTAGTGAGTTTTCATGATTCGAGAGGCCTAGGGTATATTTGTATGACCCCAAGCTCTCCCCAAAGCTTCATGGGATGAGAATATGTCTTGGTTATTTGTTGTATTTATCTTAGACGAAAGTTTACTTCTTTTTGGTCTAACTTTGACTTTATGGTCAAACAGACGAACTTAGTGAGTTTTCGTGATTCGATAGGCCTAGAGCTTGTTTGCATGACTCTAAGCTCTCCCCAAAGCCTCAACAGATGAGAATGTGTTTTGGTTATTCATTGTTGTTTCTCTTAGATGAAAGTTTAATTTCTTTTCGTCTATCTTTGTCTTTTTGGTCAAACAGACATACTTAGCAAGCTTTCGGGGTTTGAGGGGCCTAGAGGATGTTTGTGTGACCCCATGCTCTCCCCAAAGCTTCAAGGTATGAGAATATGTCCTAGTTATTCGTTGTTGTTTCTCGCAGTTGAAAGTTAGGTTCCTTTTAGTCTAGCTTTGACTTTATGGTTTAACGGACGAACTTAGTAAATTTTCATGATTTGAGAGGCCTAGAGCATGTTGTCAGACCCCAAGCCCTTCCCAAAGCTTTAAGGGATGAGAATATGTCTTGGTTATTCGCTATTGTTTCTCATAGATGAAAGTTTGCTCCCTTTTGGTCTATCTTTGACTTTTTATTCAAACAGACAAACTTAGCAAGTTGTCATCATTCAAGAGGCCTAGAGGATGTTTGTATGACTCCAAGCTCTCCCCAAAGCTTCAAGGGATGAGAATTTATCTTGATTATTCGTTGTTGTTTCTCCTTGACGAAAGTTTGGTTCCTTTTTGTCTATCTTTGACTTTTTGGTCTAACGGACAAACTTAGCGAGTTTTGGTAATTCGAGAGGCCTAGAGCATGTTTGTATGACCCCAAGCTCTCCCCATAGCTTCAAGGGATGACAATATGTCATGATTATTTTTTGTTATTTCTCTTAGATGAAAGTTTAGTTCCTTTTATTCTATCTTTGTCTTTTTGATCAAACAGACATACTTAGCAAGCTTTTGGGATTCGAGGGGCTAGAGGATGCTTGTGTGACCCCAAGCTCTTCCCAAAGCTTCAAGGTATGAGAATATGTCTTGGTTATTTGTTGTTGTTGCTCTTAGACAAAAGTTTAGTTCCTTTTAGTCTATCTTTGACTTTTTGGTCAAATAAACAAACTTTGCTGGTTTTCGTGATTTGAGAGGCCTAGAGGATGTTTGTGTGACCCCAAGCACTCCCCAATGCTTCAAGGGAAGAGAATATGTCTTAGTTATTTGCTGTTGTTTCTCTTAGACGAAAGCTAGGTTCCTTTTGGTCTAGCTTCGACCTTATGGTCAAACGGACACATTTAGCTAGTTTTTGGGTTTCGAGAGCCCTAGAGCATGTTTATATGATCCCAAGCTCTCCCTAAAGCTTCAAATGATGAGAATATATGTTGGTAATTCGTTGTTATTTCTCTTAGACGAAAGTTTACTTCCTTTTGGTCTAGCTTTGACTTTATTCTCAAACGAGCGAACTTAGTGAGTTTTCGTGATTCGAGAGCCCTAAAGGATGTTTGTGTGACCCCATGCTCTACCCAAAGCTTCAAGGATGAGAATATATCTTGGTTATTCGTTGTTATTTCTCTTAGACTAAAGTTTACTTCCTTTTGTTCTAGCTTTGACCTTATGATCAAATGGAACAACTTAAGAGAGTTTTCGGGTTTCGAGAGCCCTAGAGCATGTTTGTATGACCGCAAGCTCTCCCCAAAGCTTCAAGGGATAAGAATATGTCTTGGTTATTCATTGTTATTCTTCCTCTTAAGATGAAAGTTTGCTTCTTTTTTGTCTTTGAGTTTTTAATCAAACGGACAAACTTAGCAAGCCTTCGTGATTTAAGAAGCCTAGAGGATGTTTATGTGACCCCATGCTCTCCCCAAAGCTTTAAGGGATGTGAATATGTCGTAGTTATTTGCTATTATTTCTCTCAGATGAAAGTTAGGTTCCTTTTGCACTAGCTTCGACTTCATGTCAAACGAACAAACTTAGCGAGTTTTCGTGATTTGAGAGGCCTAGAGCATGTTTGTTTGACGCCAAGCTCTCCCCAAAGCTTCAAGGGAAGAGAATATGTCTTGGTTATTCGCTGTTGTTTCTCTTAGACGAAAGTTTGGTTCCTTTTGGTCGATCTTTGACTTTTTGGTCAAACGGACAAACTTAGTTTGCTTTCGATATTTTAGGGACTTAGAGGATGTTTGTATGACCAAAGCTCTGCCCAAAGCTTCAAGGGATGAGAATATGTCTTGCTTATTCGTTGTTATTTCTTTTAGACGAAAATTTGGTTCCTATTAGTATATCTTTAACCTTTTGGTCTAACGGACGAACTTAGGGAGTTTTCGTAATTTGAGAGGCCTAGAGGATGTTTGAGTGACCCCATCTCCCCACAAAGCATCCAAGGATGACAATATGTCATAGTTATTCGTTGCTATTTATCTTAGATGGAAGTTTGGTTCTTTCTGGTCTATCTTTGACTTTTTAGTCAAACAGACAAATTTAACAAGTTTTCATGATTCGGAGGCCTAGAAAATGTTTGTGTGACCTAAGCTGTCCACAAAGCTTCAAAGAATAGGAGTATGTCTCAGTTATTTATTGTTGTTTCTCTTAGACGAAAGTCTGGTTCATTTCAGTCTATCTTTGACTTTTTGGTCTAACAGACAAACTTTGCGAGCTTTTGCGATTCAAGAGGCTTAGAGAATATTTGTGGGACACCAAGCTCTCCCGAAAGCTTTAAAGGATGAGAATATGTCTTGGTTATTTGTTGTTGTTTCTTTTTGACGAAACTTTGGTTTCTTTTAGTATATCTTTGACTTTTTCGTCCAACGGACGAACATAGCGAGTTTTCGTGATTCGAGAGGCCTAGAGGATGTTTGTGTAGCCCCAAGCTCTCCCCAAAGCTTCAAGGGATGAGAATATGTATTGGTTATTTGCTGTTGTTTCTCTCAGATGAAAGTTTGGTTCCTGTTGGTGTAGCTTTGACTTTATGGTCAAACAGAAGAAATTAGAAAGTTTTGGTGATTCAAGAGGCTTAGAGCATGTTTGTATGTCCCCAAGCTCTCCCCAAAGCTTCAAGAGATGGCAAAATGTCATGGTTATTTGTTGTTGTTTCTCTCAAACGAAAGTTTAGTTTCTTTTCGTTTATCTTTGACTTTTTAGTCAAACGAAAAAACGTAGCGAGATTTTGTAATTTGAAAGGCCTAGAAGATGTTTGTGTGACCCCAAGCTCTCCCCAAAGCTTCAAGGGATGAGAATATATACCTTGGTTATTCGTTGTTGTTTCATTTAGATGAAAGTTTAGTTCCTTTTAGGCTGTCTTTGACTTTTTAGTCAAACAGACAAACTTAGCAAGTTTTCGTATTTCGAGAGCCCTAGAGCATGTTTGTATGACCCCAAGCTCTCCCCAAAACTTTAAAAGATGACAATATGTCGTTGTTGTTTGTTGTTATTTCTCTTAGACAGAAGTTTAGTTCTTTCTAGTCGATCTTTGACTTTTTAGTCAAACGGACAAACTTAACAAGCTATCGGGATTCAAGAGGCCTAGAGGATGTTTGTGTGACCCCAAGCTCTCCCAAAAGCTTCAAGGGATGAGAATATATCTTGATTATTTGCTGTTGTTTTTCTCAAACGAAAGTTAGGCTCCTTTTGGTTTAGCTTTGACTTTAAAAACAAACAAACTTTGCGAGTTTTTGTGATTCGAGAGGCCTAGAGCATGTTTGTATGACCTCAAGCTCTCTCCCTAAAGCTTCAAGGGATGAGAATATGTCTTAGTTATTCGTTGTTATTTTTCTAGATGAAAGTTTGCTTCCTTTTGGTCTATCTTTAACTTTTTGGTCAAACAGACAAATGTTGCAAGTTTTCGTGATTCGAGAGGCCTAGAGGATGTTTGTGTGACCGCAAACTCTCCTCAATGCTTCAAGGGATGAGAATATGTTTTAGTTTTTCTCCGTTGTTTCTCTTAGATGAAAGTTTGGTTCTTTTCAGTTTATCTTTGACATTTGGTTAAACGAACAAACTTTGCGAGTTTTTGGGATTTGAGAGGCCTAGGGAATGTTTGTGAGACCCCAACCTCTCCCGAAACTTCAAAGGATGTGAATATGTCTTGGTTATTTGCTGCTGTTTCTCTTAGACGAAAGTTTAGTTCCTTTTTGTCCCTCTTTGACTTTTACGTCAAACAGACAAACTTAGCAAGTTTTCGTGATTCGAGAGTCCTAGAGGATGTTTGTGTGACCCAAGCTCTTTCCAAAGCTTTAAGGGATGAGAATATGTCTTGGTTATTCATTGTTGTTTCTCTTAGACGAAAGTTTGCTTTCTTTTAGTCTATCTTTGACTTTTAGTCAAACAGACCAACTTACCATGCTTTCGTGATTCGAGAGGTCTAGAGGATATTTGTCTGACCCCAAGCTCTCCCTAAAGCTTCAAAGGATGATAATATGTCTTGGTTATTCATTGTTGATTCTCTTAGAGAAAAGTTTGGTTCCTTTTAGTATATCTTTAACTTTTTGGTCAAACAGACAAACTTCACAATTTTCATGATTCAAGAGTCCTAGAGGATGTTTGTATGACCCCAACCTCTCCCCAAAGCTTCAAGGGATGAGAATATGTCTTGGTTATTCGCTGTTGTTTCTCTTAGACGAAAGTTTGGTTCCTTTTGTTCTAGCTTTGACTTTATGGTCAAACGGACAAACTTCACAAATATTCATGATTCAAGACGACTAGAGGATGTTTGTGTGACCTCAACCTCTCCCTAAAGCTTCAAAGGATGAGAATATGTCTTGGTTATTCGTTGTTGTTTGTCTTAAAGGAAAGTTTGGTTCCTTTTAGTCTATCTTTTACATTTTGGTCAAACGGACAAACTTAGTGGGTTTACGTGATTCGAGAGGCCTAGAGTATCTTTGTGTGACCCCAGGCTCTTCCCAAAGCTTTAAGGGATGAGAATATGTCTTGGTTATTCGTTATTTTTCTTAGATGAAAGTTTCATTCCTTTTAGTCCGTCTTTGACTTTTGGGTCAAACGGACAAACATAACATGCTTTAATGATTCTAGGGGCCAAGAGAACGTTTGTTTGACCCCAAGCTCTCCTCAAAGCTTCAAGGGATGACAATATGACATGGTTATTCGTTGTTGTTTTCATCATTACGGAGGCCTAGAGGATGTTTGTGTGACCCAAACCTCTCGCCAAAGTCTCAAAGGACGAGAATATATCTTGGTTATTCGTTATCGTTTCTCTTAGATGAAAGTTTGCTTCCTTTTGGTCTCTCTTATACTTTTTGGTCAAACGGACAAACTTAGCGAGTTTTTGTGATTCGAGAGGTCTAGAGGATGTTTGTGTAATCCCAAGCTCTCCCCAAAGCTTTAAGGGATGAGAATATATCTTGGTTATTCGTTGTTGTTTCTCTTAGACGAAAGTTTAGTTCCTTCTGGTCTATCACTGTCTTTTTGGTCAAATTGACAAACGTAGCAAGTTTTCGTGATTCGAGAGGCTTGGAGGATGTTTGTGTGACCCCAATCTCTCCCCAAAGCTTTATTGGATGACAATATGTCTTGGTTATTCATTGTTGTTTCTTATAGGCAAAAGTTTGCTTCCTTTTGGTCTAAATTTGACTTTTTGGTCAAATAGACAAATTTAGCAAGTTTGTTGGATTCGAGAGACCTAGAGGATGTTTGTGTGACCCCAACACTCCCCAAAACTTCAAGGGATGTGAATATGTCTTGGTTATTAGTTGTTGTTTCTCTTAAACAAAAGTTTAGTTCCTTTTGGTCTATCTTTTTCTTTTTGGTCAAACAGACAAAGTCAGCAACTTTACGGGTGACGAGAGGCCTAGAGGTTGTTTCTGTGATGCCATTCTCTCCCCAAAGCCTCACGGGATGAAAATATGACTTGGTTATTCATTATTATTTTTTTTTTTTCATAGACGAAAGTTTGCTTCCTCTTAGTCTATCTTTGACTTTTTGGTCAAACAGAGAAACGTAGCAGGTTATCGAGACTCAAGAGGTGAAGAGAACGTTTGTGTGACCCCTAGTTCTCCCCAAAGCTTCATGGGATGAGAATATGCCTTGGCAATTTGTTGTTGTTTCTCTTAAATGAAAAATTTGGTTCCTTTTGGTCTATCATATACTTTTTAGCCAAACAAATAAACTTAGCGAGTTTTCATGATTCGGGTGGCTTAGAGGATGTTTGTGTGACCCCAAGCACTCATTAAAGCTTCAAGGGATGAGAATATGTCTTAGTTATTCGTTATTGTTTCTCTTACACGAAAATTTAGTTCCTTTTAGTCTATGTTTGACTTTTTAGTCAAACAGACAAACTTTGCAAGTTTTCATATTTCAATAGGTCTAGAGGATGTTTATGTACCCCCAAGCTCTCTCCAAAGCTTCTAGGTATTAGAATATGTCTTGGTTATTCGTTATTTCCCTTAGATGAAAGTTTCAGTTCCTTTTGATCTATCTTTCACTTTTTGGTCAAACGGATAAACTTAGCAAGTTTTTGTGATTCGGAGGCCTAGATGATGTTTGTGCGACCCCAACCTCTCCCCATAGCTTCAAGGGATTGCAATAAGTCTTAGTTATTCGTTGTTGTTTCTCTTAGATGAAAGTTTGCTTCCTTTTGGCTTATCTTTGACTTTTTAGTCAAACGGACAAACTTTGTAAGTTTTCATGCTTCAGGGGATCAGGATATGTCTTAGTTTTTTGTTGTTGTAGTTTTTCTCAGATGAAAGTTTGCTTCCTTTTAGTCTATCTTTGACTTTTTAGTCAAACGGACAAAATTTAGCAAGTTTTCAAGATTCAAGAGGCCTAGAGGATATTTGTGTGACCCCAAGCTCTCCCCAAAGCTTCCTGGGATGAGAATATGTCTTGGTTATTCATTATTATTTCTTTTAGACGAAAAGTTTGGTTCCTTTTGGTCTATTCTTGACTTTTTGGTCAAACGGAAAAACTTAGCGAAGTTTTCCTAATTCAATAGGACTAGAGGATATTTGTGTGACCCCAAGCCTCTCCCAAAGCTTCTGAAGTTGAAAATATATCTTGGTTATTCCTTATTATTTCTCTTAAATGAAAGTTTGCTTCCTCTTGGTCTATCTTTAACTTTTTCATCAAATGGACAAACTTTGCAAATTTTCAGGATTTGAGCGGCCTAGAGCTTGTTTGTGTGACCCGAAGCTCTCCCCAAAGCTTCAAAGGGATGAGAATATGTTTTGATTATTCGTTGTTGTTTCACTTAGACGAAAGTTTGCTTCCAATTGGTCCATCTTTGTCCTTTTTGGTCAAATGGGCAAACTTAGCGAGTCTTCGTGATTCAATAGGCCTAGAGGATGATTGTGTAACCCTAAGCTCTCCCCAAATCTTCAGGAGATGAGAATATGTCTTGGTTATTCGTTATTGTTTCTCTTAGAAGAAAGTTTGCTTCCTTTTGATCTATCATTGACTATTTCATCATACGGACAAATATAGCAAGTTTTCAGGATTCAAGAGACCTAGAGGATATTTAAGTGACCTCAAGCTCTCCCCAAAGCTTCCGGGGATGAGAATATGTCTTAGTTATTCATTATTATTTTTCTTAGATGAAAGTTTAGTTCCTTTTGGTCTATTCTTGACTTTTTGGTCAAATGGAAAAACTTAGCGAGTTTTCCTAATTCAATAGGAGTAGAGGATGTTTGTGTGACCCCAAGCTCTCCCCAAAGCCTCCAAAGTTGAAAATATGTCTTGGTTATTCCTTATTATTTCTCTTAAATGAAAGTTTGCTTCCTCTTGGTCTATCTTTGACTTTTTCATCAAACGGACAAACTTAGCAAATTTTCAGGGATTTGAGAGGCCTAGAGCTTGTTTGTATGACCCTAAGCTCTCTCCAAAGCTTCAAGGGATGATAATATGTCTTGGTTATTCGTTGTTATTTCTTTTTTACGACAGTTTACTTCCTTTTAGTCTATCATTGACTTTTTGGTCAAACGGACAAACTTAGCTAAGTTTTTGGGATTCGAGAGGCCTAGAGAATATTTATGTGACCCCAAGCTCTCCCCAAAGCTTCAAGGGATGCAAATATGTCTTGGTTGTTTACAGTTGTTTCTCTTAGACGAAAGCATTGTTCCTTTCGGTCTATCTTTGACCTTTTGGTCAAACAGACAAACTTAGCGAGTTTCAGTGATTCAAGAGGCCTAGAGGTTGTTTGTATGACCCCAACCTCTCCTCAAAGCTTCAAAGGATGAGAATATGTCTTAGTTATTCGTTGTTGTTTCTCTTAGACGTAAGTTGTGTTCCTTTTAGTCTAGCTTTGACTTTCTGGTCAAATGGACGAATTTAGCGAGTTTTCATGATTTGAGAGGCCTAGAGGATGTTTGTGTGACCCCAATCTCTCCCCAAAGCTTCAAGCGATGAGAATATGTCTTAGTTATTCATTGTTGTTTTTCTTAGACGAAAGTTTGCTTCCTTTTGGTCTATCTTTGACTTTTTGGTGAAACGAACAAATGTAAGTGACTTTTCGTCATTTGAGAGGCCTAGAGGACATTTGTGTAACCCCAAGCTCTCCACAAAGATTCAAGGGATGCGAATATGTCTTGGTTATTTGCTGTTGTTTCTCTTAGATGAAAGTTTAGTTCCTTTTGGTCTATCTTCGACTTTTTAGTCAAAAAGGATAAATGTAAGCGACTTTTTGTCATTCGTAAGGCCTAAAGGACGTTTGTTCAAAGCTTCAAGGGATGAGAATATGTAGCAAGTTTTGTTTTGTCCTAACTTTTTAGTCAAACGGACGAATGTAGCAAGTTTTCGAGATTCGAGAGGCCTACAAGGATGTTTGTGTGACCCAAAGCTCTCCCCAAAGCTTCAAGGGATGAGAATATGTGTTGGTTCTTTGTTATTGTTTCTCTTAGACGAGAGTTTGCTTCCTTGTGGTCTATCTTTTGACTTTTTTGGTCAAATAGACACACTTTGGAAGTTTTTGTGATTCGAGGGGCCTAGACGATGTCTTGTGTGACCCCAAGCTCTCCCCAAAGCTTCAAGGGATGAGAATATGTCTTGGTAATTCATTGTTGTTTTCTCTGAGACAAAAGTTTGGTTCCTTTTGGTCTATCATTGACTTTCTGGCCAAATGGACGAATTTAGTTAGTTCACATGATTCGAGAGGCCTAGAGGATGTTTGTGTGACCTCAAGCTCTCCCCAAAGCTTCAAGCGTTGAGAATATGTATTAGTTAATTGTTGTTGTTTCTCTTAGATGAAAGTTTAGTTCCTTTTGGCCTATCTTTGACTTTTTAGTCAAACGGATAAACGTAGCAAGTTTGCGTGATTCGAGAGGTGTAGAGAATGTTTGTGTGACCCCAAGCTCTCCCCAAAGCTTCAAGGGATGAGAATATGTCTTAGTAATTCGTTATTGTTTCTATTAGACGAAAGTTTGATTCCTTTTGTTTTATCCGATACTTTTTGGCCAAACGGATAAACTTTGCAAGTTTTCATGGTTTGAGAGGCGTAGAAGATGTTTGTGTGACCCCAAGCTCTCTCCAAAGCTTCAAGGGATGAGAATATGTCTTGGTTATTCGTTGTTGTTTCTTCTTAGATGAAAGTTTGCTTCCTTTTGATCTATCTTTGACTCTTTGCTCAAACGGACAAACGTAGCAAATTTCTGTGATTTGAGAGGCCTAAAAGATGTTTGTGTGACCCCAAGCTTTCCCAGAGCTTCAAAGGATGAGAATATGTCTTGGTAATTCGTTGTTGTGTGACCCCAAATCGTGCAGATTTGCTGCTGTAATTAGCTACCAAACCATGTAGATTTGCTGCTGCAATTAGTCCCCAAATCATGCAGATTTGCTGCTGTAATTAGGTTGGTTTTTGAATTCGCATTGATGCTTCTTTGTTGTAAACGTGGGCTATGCTCAATAGGCCTGTAAATTTGATTGGAACCAGATTTCTTTGAATCAGCCCGTTGTGTGCTTCATTGAATTTTTTTGCCCGAGCTCTCGTAACTGGACCAACTGGGACTTGGACTGAATCCTTTAACGTCGTAACTTCATTTACATCAAGCTTGCATCGGAACTACATCGCACAAAACTTCATCTTCATATTTTCCAGTGCGGAATGACACTAACACCTGTTTAGTCACCCTTAACGCTCCATTATCATTGAAGCCATTGTAATTTATAAGGTCAGGGATGTTTAATTGTTGGCAGACCCCAATTTTTCTACCAAAATAGTGCTAGCAACATTCGTACAACTACCTTCATCAATAATTACACTACATACCTTGTTTTGCACGTGGCATCTAGTATGAAAGATGTTTTCTCACTGCACTTCTTCATCTTCTTTGACCTGCTCGCTTAAATCTCTTCTTTGCAACCAACAATTCTCCTTCAACTGCATATTCTTCCTCATCTGCATCCTCCAATGGTGGCATAGAGTCGGGCTCCGATTCATCGTTGATTTCAATCTTACCATTATCCCGTATCACCATGACTCTATTGTTCGGGCATTAGCTTGCTATATGACTCTTACCTTGATATTTGAAACACTTAATGTCACGATTTCGAGATGTGTAAGGGTCAGATTTACCTTGAGAACCATGACTGGTTGTTTCTTGTTTTGGCTCAATTTTGGGTTTTTACAGCTGGCCTTTCTTCTATCTTTACATATTTTCAGGTTTCCATGGAGAAGAACCCGAACTATGTACTACACGTGTACCACCCCTCCTCTTAAGCTTGTTGCTCCACTTTGATGGCCATGTGCACCATGTCTTCCAACTCCACGTAATGCTGTATCTTCACCTTACCATGAATTTCTCGATTTAAGCCATGTAAAAACTTTGCTATAGTAGCCTCTCGGTCTTCTTCTACATTAGCCCGAATCATAGCAATCTCCATCTCCTGATAATAATCCTCCATACTCCTGTTCCCTTGTCTAAGGCTTTGCAGTTTTTGGTACAACTCCAGTTTTTGGACTAATTTTTTTTTGATGAATTTTTTTGGACGAATTTTTTTTTTAAACCCTATGCGGAAATCAATGGAAAGACGAAAAAAAAAGGATAAGCAAATCTGATTTAGAACCAAAGCTCTAATTACCAAATGACGCGAACCTCGCCAAGAATAACGAGACCCGTCAACAACTAAGGCACCACGACCGTTTCTACAATCAGATTTTGGATGGAAAAACCTCGACCCGTTACCTATGCAAAGGTAAGAACCTTGGTATGTTGAAGATGCTACAAACAGGTGATGAAAATTTCGTTTGATAAGTCGAATTGTGAACGCCACAGAATGATTCCGATAAGTTCGAAAAGTTATTCAAAGAACCAAAGAGAACTCTCAATTTTCGTGCATCAAAACTAAGCTTCGTTTTTCATTCATGTATGTCTTTAAATAGACTGATTACAATACCATCAGAAATTTAAACAAAACCTAAAAGAAAAAAAGGAAAGTTTACCAAAATATCTGATTACACCCTTAAAACAAATCAATCAGCCCTAACAAATAAAGGAAAGTATTTATTAAATCAATCAGTCCTAACAAATAAAGGAAAGTATCTGATTAAATCAATCAGCCCTAACAAATAAAAGGAAAGTTTATAAAAAAATACTTGGCAATGAACCAACCTCAAAACGCGTTCAAATTCAGCTCCCAAAATATACAGATTTACTGCTATAATTAGCCCCCAAATCATGCAAATTTGCTGCTGCAATTATCCCCAAATCATGTAGATTTGCTGCTATAATTAGCCACCAAATCATTCATGTTTTCAGCTGCAATTAGTCCCCAAATCATCTAGATTTGTTGTAGATTTGTTGCAGATTTGCTGCTGCAATTAGCCCCCAAATCATGCAGATTTGCTGCTACAATTAGGTTGGGTTTGTATCACATTGATGCTTTTTTGTTGAAAACGTGGGTTATGCTCAATGAGGCCGTAAATTTGATTGAAACCTAATTTCTTGAATCAGCCCATTGAGTGCTTCCTTGAATTTCTTTCCTGAGCTCTCGTAACTGGACCAACTGAAACTTAGACTGGATCTTTTAACGTTATCACTTCATTTGCATCAGAGAGCTCGGGGTTACACAAACATACTCTAGGCCTCTCGAATCACGAAAGCTTGCTAAGTTTGTCCGTTTGACCAAAAAGTCAAAGATAGACCAATATGAAGCAAAACTTTCGTCTTGTGGAAACAACAACGAATAACCAAGACGTATTCTCATCCCTTGAAGCTTTGGGGAGAGCTTGGGATCACACGAACACCCTCTAGGCCTCTTGCATCCCGAAAACTTGCTAAGTTTGTCCGTTTGACTAAAAAGCCGAAGATAGACCAAAAGGAAGCAGACTTCCGTCTAAGAGAATCAACAGCGAATAATATAATATCCCAAATTAGCCTAAATGAATGGGAAATGATAAGGTTATGTAAGGTTAATGTGGGTTAAGAAATTAAAATTTTCGTTAGGACTAATTGGGGTTAAAATGCAATTATGTGAAATTATAAGGGTCAAATCAAAAATATTAAAAGTTTCGGGGTAAAAGTGTAATTAAGCAAAGTTGCCAAAACTTTAGAGTTAATCTTGTGTAAGCCGTCCTATATTAGTCTTGTGAGCCCTAATTTGATGGCTATTGGATGAAAATTTGATGGTATGATAAAAAGGTTGCAAGTTGCCAAAAGTAAGAATGGAAGCATAGGATCAAAGTAGGATATTTTAAGACATCCTTGGACTTGGTCAACCATTTGCTTCATCTTCTTCCTTGTGCTGCCCGAGAGTTTATTTCTCTCCTTCCTCCATTTGTGCTCCACCTTTCTTAGCCAAAAATACACCAAGTTTTGAAGCTTTCAAAACCACAAAAGCTTAGGTTTTTCTTACCCTAGATAACCCAAAGTTTAGGAGAAGAAAAGGAACCCTTTTGCCCTCTCTTAGAGCCTTTGTGTGCCATCCATGAGGTGGGAAGAAAGTGTGATTTTCCACCTTAAAAGCTAGGAATCATGTTGTTCTACCAATTCAAGAGTGTTTGAGATGAGTAGGACTTGATTCCTTTGCTTTTCATCGATTAAACTTTAGGGTTTTGATTTATGTGCATAATGGGTTTATGTTTCTCCTATGATTTTTGATATGTATGTATTGTTGTGTGGAAAAGGTTTGTTGGTGATATTGAAGGTGGAGGAAGAATGGTTGAAATACCATTGGAATCAAGTTTGGCTTAGGTGGTGTGTATTCTTGAATTTTTCAAGAATAGGGGTGATATTGGTGACTTTGTTAATTGTGATTGTGTGAAATGAAAAGGAAGAAATTAGAGAGCTAAGCTTCAAGAGGTAAACTCTTGGACCTTGGGATAATTCCCACTTGTTGTTCTACCACTTTCTTTGGAATTATGGTTATTATCTTTGATGCAAAATTGGTGTGTTTAGCTTATTGTATAATATGCAATTGTGTGAATATTATGATGTGTTTGAGCCATTAAGGCATGGTTTGTATTGATTGGGGAGGTTCCCTGGCAAGGTGAATATTGGGCACTCACTTTGAGGTATGGCTCATTGGAGTGGCCCGAGTGTGTGTATTGATTGTGTAGGTTCCCTAGCCAGGAAAATAGTGTGTATGGTTTGTCCTAAGAGATACGGCTCTTGGAAATTCCATACGGATACTCACTTTGAGGTACGGCTCAATGGAGTAGTCCTATTGCTATTGTTGTGTGCTCACTTTGATATAGGCGGTGTATTATGTTATAAATTGCCTAACGCTTGTATGCAGGAAAGTGAACTCAAGGGTGGAGGGGTCTTCAAGGACCCTGGGTTTACTGAGATTTTTTCTCACCCCATTTGGGGCTATGTTTTCAGGTCCTCAAGGAGGAGGGATTAGCTCTTTCAAGTGAAAGAAGCATGTGTAGATATTTTGGGATTATATGTATGGATAACCATTTTGGGATGTATAATCACTTGTAACCCCTTTTTTATAAACTTCTTGGTACTCTTGATTTAGAGGCATTGTAAATGTTGAATATGCCATATGAATCAAGTGCTTAGTATGTGTATGTGCTCCAAGTGATGATATTCAATTTGGTACCATGCAATTTATGTAAATATGAGATGGTATAATATGATTGAGCTTGTATACAAATTATGCAAATGTGCTATGTTTTGGTCCAATTGATAAATTGTGTGTCATATTGGTTAAATGCAAATCAGGTGTATCCATGAATGGATTCTAGGGAAAATGGTTGTGTATTAGGTGAGTGGACATTCAATATATGCTTTGAGACTAATTAGGTACCTAAATGGTCCATGAATGTGCTCCTACGACATGCAAAACCAAGGCTGTCCTGTTTTCGGATTCACTGTTTTGGCTGATGAACATGTTGTGGTAAAATAAAAACATAACTTGAGCTAGAGTGGTCCAAATGAGGTGACACTTTAACCCACGTGAAGCTAACTTAGAGATATTTAATTCTGGAAAGTTTTATAATTTATGGACAAGTGACAGTTTCCCAGTTTCCCCGTAAAGGTCGCTGCTCTGTTTCCAGGAGTCCAGTCTGGACAGTTAGCTTGGGACAAGCATAAATCGAGTTATACTAAGCCAAATGGTGAAAATAATATGTCATTGGAAAGCTTAGATTGTCTAGTTTGACATATCCCAAATTTAGAATTTTTAGCCTAGTGGTTAATTCCCAGAAAGTCCGTGAGTGTGACGGACTCGGATGCGGTGGCCAGTATAGCACAGCCATTTGGTGAGATGCATAACTTGGATTATACTTAACCAAATGGCTCATAGTATACCTTTTTGGAAAGCTTATGATGTCTACTCTATCCTAATAGAATATGAGATTTTTTGGTGAAGTATATTAGTCCCAGTTATCGAAATATTTAAGGCTGTTCATGGTTGAATTATGGTGAAAACTCTGTTTGCTTGTTTCTCTTGAAGAACAACTTGTGGACTCTTATAAGTTATGGTATGAGCTTTTATTAGCTAATCAACCTCAAGAATTATCAAAGTGGTTATTGTTGAAGTATGTTTATATTCCTTCCGGTGTGTTGCTTAATTAAACGTTGCGCTTAGAGACCATAAAGGTTAACGGCCCGGATGCATACGGGGCGTTACAAATAACCAAGACATATTCTCATTCCTTGAAGCTTTGGGGAGAGCTTGGGGTCATACAAATATCCTCTAGGCCACTCGAATCATAAAAACTTGCAAAGTTTGTCCGTTTGATGAAAAAGTCAAAGATAGGCCAAAAGGAACTAAACATTCGTCTAAGAGAAACAACAATGAGTAACCAAGGCTTATTACCATCCCTTGAAGCTTTGGGGAGAACTGGGGTCACACAAACCTCCTCTATGCCTCTCGAATCGTGAAAACTTGCTAAGTTTGTCCATTTGACTAAAAAGTCAAGGATAAGCGAAAAGGAACCAAACTTTCGAGTAAGAGAATTAACAACAAATAACCAAGACATATTGTCATCCCTTCAAGCTTTGGGGAGAGCTTGTGTTCATACAAACATCCTCTAGGCCTCTCGAATCAAGAAAGCTTACTAAGTTTGTTCGTTTGACTAAAAAGTCAATGATAGACCAAAAAGAAGCAAACTTTCGTCTATGAGAAACAACAACAAATAACCAAGACATATTCTCATCCCTTGAAGCTTTGGGAAGAGATTGAGGTCACACAAACATCCTCTAGGCCTCTCGAATCGCAAAAACTCATTAAGTTTGTCCGTTTGACCGAAAAGTCCAAGAGAGACCAAAAGGAAGCAACTTTCATCTAATGATAAACAACAACGAATAACCAAGACATATTCTCATCCCTTGAAGGTTTGGGGAGTGCATGGGGTCACACACACATCCTCTAGGCCTATTGAATCACAAAAACTCACTAAGTTTGTCCGTTTGACCAAAAAGTCAAAGATAGACCAAAAGGAACTAAACTTTTACCTAAGAGAAAGAACAACGAATAACTAAGACATATTCTGATTCCTTGGAGCTTTAGGGAGAGCTTTGGGTCACACAAACATCCTCTAGGCCTCTCGAATCACGAAAACTAGCTAAGATTGTCCGTTTGACCAAAAGTCAAAGATAGACTAAAAGGAAGCAAACTTTCGTCCATGAGAAACAAAAATTAATAACCAAGACATATTCTCATCCCTTGAAGCTTTGGGGAGAGCTTGGGGTCACACGAACATCCTCTAGGCCTCTCGAATCGCGAAAAATCTCTAGGTTTGTCTGTTTGGCCAAAAAGTCAAAGATAGACCAAAAGGAACCAAATTTACGTCTACTAGAAATAACAATGAATTACCAAGACATATTTTCATCCCTTGCAGCTGTGGGGAGAGCTTGGGGTCTCACAAACAACCTCTAGCCCTCTCAAATCCCAAAAACATGCTAAGTATGTCCGTTTGACTAAAAAATCAAAGATAAGATTAAAAGGAAGCAAAACTTTCGTCTAACAGAAACAACAACGACTAACCAAAACATATTCTTTTCCTTGAAGCTTTGGGGAGATCTTGGGTCTCACAAACGTTCTCTAGGCCTCCCGAACAACGAAAACTTGCTAAGTTTGTCTGTTTAACCAAAAAGTCAAAGATAGACGAAAAGGAAC
>NSJW01000063.1:0-27103 GCA_019955255.1 Castanospermum australe
CCATTTGGCCATAAAAGTCAAGATAGATCAAAAGGAAGCAAACTTAACGTCTAAGTTAGATGGGAATGAAGAAGTTAGAGATATTTTCAAGCCTTGAAGCTCTAAGGGGTGATTGGGGTCACTCAAACATTTCCTAGGCCTTTCGGATCACAAAGACTTTGCTAAGTTAGACCATTTCAGCATACAGTCAAAGGTAGATCAAAAGGAAGCAAACTTAATGTCTAAGTTAGACAAGAACGAAGAAGCTAGAGATATTTTAAAACTTTCATGCTTTAAGGAGTGATTAGGGTCACTCAAACATTTCCTAGACCTTTTCGGATTACAAAAACATTGCTAAGTTTGTCCATTTGACCATAATGTCAAAGATAGATCAAAAGTAAGCAAACTTAACGTCAAAGTTAGATGGAAACGGAGAAGTTATAGATATCTTCAAACCTTATAGTTTCAAGGAGTGATTGGGATCACTCAAACATTGCCTAGGCCATTCGGATCACAAAAGCTTTTCTAAGTTTGACAATAGATCAAAAGGAAGCAAACATATCATCAAAGTTAGACGGGAACAAAGAAGTTAGAGATATTTTCAAGCCTTGAAGCCTTAAGAAGTGACTGCGTTCACTCAAACATTTCCTAGACCTTTCGGTTCACAAAAACTTTGCTTACCCTGGGCATTTGGCCATAAAGTCAAAGATAGATCTAAATGAAGCAAACTTAACATATACGTTAGACGAGAATGAAGAAGTTAGAGATATTTACAAACCTTGAAGCTTTAAGGAGTGATTGGGATCACTCAAATATTGCCTAAGCTATTCGGATCACAAAAGCTTCTCTAAGTTTGACCATTTGACCATAAAGTCCAAGATAGATCAAAAGGAAGGAAACTTAATGTCTAAGTTAGACGAGAATTAAGAAGCTAGAGATATTTTCAAACATGAAGCTTTAAGTAGTGATTGGGTTCACTCAAACTTTTTCTAAGCCTTTTGGATCACAAAAACTTTGCTAAGTTTGGCCATTGTAAATCAAAAGGAAACAAACCTAACATCTAAGTTAGACGGGAACGAAGAAGATAGCGATATTTTCAAACCTCGATGCTTTAAGGAGAGATTGGGGTCACTCAAACATTGCCTCAGGCCATTTGTATCACAAATACTTTGCAAAGTTTGACCATTTGACCATAAAGTCAAAAGTAGATCAAACGGAAGCAAACTAAACATCTAAGTTAGACGAGAATAATGAAGATAGAGATATTTTCAAACCTTGATACTTTAAGAAGTGATTGGGTTCGTTCAAACATTGCCTAGGCTATTTAGATCCCAACAAATTTTCTAAGTTTGACCATTTGACCAAAAAAGTCAATGATAGATCAAAAGGAAGCAAACTTAATGTCTAAGATTGATGAAAAGGAAGAAACTAGAGGTATTTTCATACCTTCATGCTTTAAAGAGTGATTGGAGTTAATCAAGCATTGTCTTGGCCTTTCGGATCATAAAAACTTTGTAAAGTTTGACCATTTGACCATAAATTCTAAGATAGATCAGAAATGAAACAAACTAAAAGCCAACGTGAGATGAGAACAAAGAAGTTAGAAGATAAATTCAAACCTAGAAGAGTTAAAGACTGACTGGTATCACTCAAACATTGCCTGGGCCTTTCGGATTATAAAGGCTTTACTAAGTTTGACCATTTGACCATAAAGTCAAAGATAGGTCAAAAGGAAGTAAACTTAACGTCTAAGTTAGACGAGAATGAAGAAGCTAGAGATATTTTCAAAAATGAAGCTTTAAGTAGTGATTGGGGTCACTAAAACTTTTCCTAGCCTTTCGAATTACAAAAACTTTGCTAAATTTGACCACGTGCCCATAAAGTCAAAGATAGAATAAAAGGAACCAAACTTAGCGACTAAGTAAGACAAGACCGAAGAAACTAGAGTTATTTTCAAGCGTTGATGCTTTAAGGAGTAATTAGAGTCACTCAAACATTGCCTAGGCTATTCAGATCAGAAAAACTTTGCTATGATTGACTATTTGACCATAAAGTCAAAGATAGTCAAAAGGAAGCAAACTTAACATCTACATTAGATGAGAAGGAAGAAGTTAGAGATATTATCAAACCTTAAAGCTTTAAGGACTGATTGGGTCACTCAAACATTGCTTAGACCATTCAGATCACAAAATCTTTTCTAAGTTTTACCGTTTGACCTTAAAGTCAAAGATAAATCAAATGAAAGCAAGCTTAACCACTAAGTATGATGGGAAGGAAAAGCTAGAGATATTTTCAAATCATGAACCTTTATGGAGTGATTGAGGTCACTATAACATTTCCTAGGCCATTCGGATCACAAATACTTTGCTAAGTTTGACCATTTGTCCACATAGTTAATGGTAGATCAAAAGAAAGTAAACTTAATGTCTAAGTTAGATGGGAATGAAGAAGCTAGGAATATTTTCAGACCATGATGCTTTAAGGAGTGATTGAGGTCACTCAAACATTTCGTAGACCTTTCGAATCACAAAAAGTTCGCTAAGTTTGACCATTTGACCATAAAGTCGAAGACAGATCTGAAAGAAGAAACCTAACATCTTACGTTAGACGTGAATGAAGAAGTTTGAGATATTTCAATCGTCGAATCTTTAAGGAGCGATTGGGATTACTCAAATATTGCCTAGACAATTGGGTTCACAAAAGCTTTGCTAAGTTTGGCCATTTGCCCACAAAGTCAAAAATAGATCAAAATGAGGCAAATTTAATGTCTACGTTAGAGTAAAAACAAAGAAGTTAGAGATATTTTCAAACTTTGAAGCTTTAAGGAGTGATTGGGGACACCCAAACATTGCCTAGACCATTTGGATCAGAAAAACTTTGCTAAGTTTGATCATTGGACTATAAAGTTAAAGATAGATCAAATAAAGCAAACTTAACATATACGTTAGGGGAGAATGAAAAAGCTTGAGATATTTTCAAACCATGAAGCTTTAAGGAGTGATTGGGGTCACTTAAACATTGCCTAGGCCATTCAAATTACAAAAGCTTTGCAAAGTTTGACCATTTAACCATAAAGTCAAAGATAGATTAAAAGGAAGCAAACTTAAAGCCTAAGTTGGACGACAACGAAGAAGCTAAAGATAGTTTTCAAATCGCGAAGCTTTATAAAGTGACTAAGGTCACTCAAACATTTCCTAGACTTTTTGGTTCACAAAAACTTTACTAAGTTTGACCCTTCGACCATAAAGTCAAAGATAGATTAAAAGGAAGCAAACTTAACGTCTACATTATACGAGGACAAAGAAGTTCGTGATATTTTCAAGCCATGAAGCTTTAAGGAGTGATTGGGATCAATCAAGCCTTACCAAGGCCTTTCAGATCACAAAACCTTTACTAAGCTTGACTGTTTGATCATAGAAGTCAAAGACAGATCAAAAGGAAGCAAACTTAACGTTTAAGTTACATGAGAACGAAGAAGCTAAAGATATTTTTAAACCTTGAAGCTTTAAGGAGTGATTGGGGTCACTCAAGCATTGCCTAAGTAATTCTGTTGACAATAGCTATTCTAAATTTGACCATTCGAGCGTAAAGTCAATAAATAGATCAAAAGGAAGCAAACTTAATGTCAAGGTTAGACGAGAACGAAGAAGCTAGTGATGTTTTCAAACCATGAAACGTTAAGGAGTGATTGGGGCTACTCAAACATTGCCTAGGCCATTCAGGGAAAACTTTTGCTATGTTTGACCATTTGACCATAAAGTCAAAGATAGTTCAAAAGAAAGCGAACTTAACGTCTAAGCTAGATGAGAAACGAAGAAACAAGAGATATTTTCAAACCATAAAGCTTTAAGGAGTGATTGGGATCACTCAAACATTGCCTAGGCCAATCTTGATCACAAAAACTTTGCTAAGTTTGACCATTTGACGATAAAGTCCAAGACAGATCAAAAGGAAGCAAACATAAAGTTTAAGTTAGACGGGAACGAAGAAGCTAAAGATATTTTCAAACTTAAAGCTTTAAGGAGTGATTGGGGTCACTCTAACATTTTCTAGACCTTTTGGATCACTAAAACATTGCTATGTTTAACCATTTCACCATAAAGTCAAAGATAGATTAAAAAGAAGCAAACATATAATGTCTACATTAGACGAGAATGAAGAAGTTAGAGATATTTTGAAACCTTGAAGATTTAAAGAGTGATTGGTGTCACTCAAACTTTGCCTAGACCATTTGGATCACAAAAACTTTGCTAAGTTTCATCGTTTGAACCTTAAAGACAAATATATATTAAAAAGAAGCAAGCTTAACCCCTAAGTAAGATAAGAACGAAGAGCTAGAGATATTTGCAAGCCTTAAACCTTTTAAAGAGTGATTGGGGTCTCTCAAACATTACGTAGGCCATTTGGATCACTAATACTTTGCTAAGTTTGACCATTTGACCATACAATTAAAAGTAGATCGAAAGAAAGCAAACGTAATGTCTAAGTGAGACAGGAATGAAGAAGCTGGAGATACTTTCAAACCTTGATGCTTTAAGGAGTGATTGGGGTCACTCAAACATTTCCTAGACCTTTCGCATCATAAAAACTTTGCTAAGTTTGACGATTTGACCATAAAGTCAAGACAGATCTAAAGGAAGCAAACTTAACATCTAAGTTAGACGAGAATGAAGAAGTTAGAGATATTTTCAAACCTTGAAGCTTTAAAGAGCGATTGAGATCACTCAAACAATGCCTAGGCCATTCAGATCACAAATACTTTGCTAAGTTTTGACCATTTGAACATAAAGTCAAAGGGTAGGTGAAAAGGAAGCAAACTTAAGATAGGAACGAAGAAGCTAGAGTTATTTTCAAACCTTAAAGCTTTAAGTAGTGATTGGGTCACTTAAACATTTCCTAGACCTTTCGGATCACAAAAACTTTGCTAAGTTTGATCATTTGACTATAAAGTCAAAGACAGATCTAAAGGAAGCAAACTTGACATCTTCGTTAGACGAGAATGAAGAAGTTAGAGATATTGTCAAACCTTGAAGCTTTAAGGAGCGATTGGGATCACTCAAGCATTGCCGAGGCCATTTGGATTACAAAAGCTTTGCTAAGTTTGACCGTTTGTCCATAAAGTCCAAGATAGATTAAAAGGAAGCAAACCTAATGTTTAAGTTAGATGAGAACGAAGAAGCTAGAGGTATTATCAAACATGAAGCTTTAAGGAGTGATTGGGGTCACTTAAACTTTTCCTAGGCCTTTCGAATCACAAAAACTTTGCTAAGTTTGACCATTATAAATCAAAAGGAAGCAAACTTAATGTCTAAGTTAGACGGGAATGAAGAAGCTAGAGATATTTTCAAACCTTGAAGCTTTAGTACTGATTGGGGTCACTCAAACACTTAATAGGTTTTTTGGATCACAAAAACCTTGTTAAGTTAGACAATTTGACGATAAAGTCAAAGATAGAATCAAAATGATGCAAACTTAACGTCTACATTAGAGGAGAAGGAAGAAGCTTGAGATATTTTCAAACCTTGAAGCTTTAAGGAGTGATTGGGGTTACTCATACATTGCCTAGAGCATTTGGATCACAAAAACTTTGTTAAGTTTGACTATTTGATCGTAGAGTCAAAGATAGATCAAAATGAAGCAAAGTAAACGTCTACGTTAGAGGAGAACGAAGAAGCTAGAGATATTTTCTAGCCTTGAAGCTTTAAGGAGTGATTAGGGTCACTCAAACATTGCCTAGGCCATTCCTATCATAAAAGCTTTGCTAAGTTTAACCATTTGAGCATGAAGTTACAGATAGATCGAAAGGAAGTAAACTTAACGTCAAAGTTAGATGAGAACAAGGAAGCTAGAGATATTTTGAAACCTTGAAGCTTTATGGAGTGATTGGCGACACTCAAACATTGCCTAGGCCTTTCAGATCACAAATCTTTGCAAAGTTTGACCATTTGACCATAAAGTCAAAGATAGATCAAAAGGAAACAAACTTAACGTCTAAGTTGGACGACAACGAAAAAGCTAGAGATATTTTCAAACCTCAAAGTATTATGGAGTGATTGGGGTCACTCAAACATTTCCTAGGTTTTTTGGTTCCGCAAAACTTTGCTAGGTTTGACCATTTGACCATAAAGACAAAGATAGATCAAAATGAAGCAAACTTTACGTCTAAGTTTGATGAGAATGAAAAAGTGAGAGATATTTTCAAACCATGAAGCTTTAAGGAGTGATTAGGGTCACTCAAACATTGCTTAGGCCATTCGGATCACAAAAGCTTTGCTAAGTTTCACCATTTGACCATAAAGTCCAAGATAGAACCAAAAGGAAGCAAACTTAATGTTTAAGCTAGGCGAGAACAAAGAAACTTGAGATATTTCTAAATCCTTGAAAGCTTTAAGAAGTGATTGGGATACTCAAATATTTCCTACACCTTTCGGATCACAAAAACTTCGCTATGTTTGACCATTTTACCATAACATCAAAGATAGATCAAAAGGAAGCAAACTTAATGTCTAAGTTAGACAAGAATGAACAAGCTAGGGATATTTTCAAACCTTGAAGCTCTAAGGAGAGATTTAGGTCACTCAAACATTGCCCAGGACATTCCGATCACAAAAGCTTTGCTAAGTTTAACCACTTCAGCATAAAGTCAAAGTTAGATCAAAAGGAAACAAATTTAACATCTAAGTTAGATGAGAACGAAGAAGCAAAAGATATTTTCAAACCATGATGCTTTAAGGAGTGATTGGGGTCATCAAAGATTTCCTAGGCCTTTCGGGTCAAAGAAACTTTGCTAAGTTTGACCATTTAACCATAAAGTTAAAGATATATCAAAATGAAGCAAACTTAATGCTAAGTTAGACGAGAATGAATAAGCTAGAGATATTTTCAAACCTTGAAGCTTTGAGGAGTGATTAAGGTCACTTCAACTAAGGCATAGGTCATTCGGGTTACAAAAACTTCAATAAGTTTGACCATTTGGCCATAAAATCAAAGATATATCAAAATAAAGCAAACTTAACGTCTATGTTAGACGAGAACAAAAAAGTTAAAGATATTTTTAAACCTTGAAGCTTTAAGGAGTAATTAGGGTCACTGAAACGTTTCCTAGGCCATTCAGATCACAGAAAGCTTTGCTAAGTTTGACCATTTGACCATAAAGTCAAAGATATATCAAAAGCAAGCTACCTTAACCACTAAGTAACACGAGATTGAAGAAGCTGTAGATATTTTCAAACCATGAAGCTAGAAGGAGTGATTGGGGTCACTCAAACTATTGCCTAGGCCTTTTGGCTCACAAAAAGTTTCCTATGTTTGACCATCTGACCATAAAGTTAAAGGTAGAATCAAAAGGAAGCCAAACTTAACGTCTAAGTTAGACGAGAACGAAAGAAGCTAAAGATATTTTCATACCATGATGCTTTAATGAGTGATTGGAGCCACTCAAATATTTCTTAAGCTTTCTGGATTACAAAAACTTTGCTAAATTTGACCATTTGAGCATAAAGTCAAACATTGATTAACAAGAAGCAAACTTAACATCTAAGTTAGACGAGAACAAGGAAGCTAGTGATATTTTCAAACCATAAAGATTTAAGGAGTGATTAGAGTCACTCAAACATTACGTAGGCCTTTCTGATCACAAAAACTTTGTTAAGTTTGACCATTTGACCGTAAAGTCAAAGGTAGATCAAACGGAAGCAAACTTAACATCTAAGATAGATGAGAACGTAGAAGCTACACATATTTTTAAACCTTGAAGCTTTAAGGAGTGAATTAGGGTCACTCAACCACTGCATAGGAAATTCAGATCACAAAAACTCTATTAAGTTTGATCATTTGACCATAAAGTCAAAGATAGATCAAAAGGAAACAAACTTAACGTCAAAGTTGGATGAGAACAAAGAAACTAGAGATATTTTCAAAGGTTGATGCTTTAAAGAGTGATTAGGATCATTCAAATATTATCTAGGCTATTCGGATTACAAAAACTTTGCTACGTTTGACCATTTGACCATAAAGTCAAATATAGATTAAAATGAAGCAAACTTAACGTCTGAGTTACACAAAAACGAAGAAGCAATAGATATTTAGAAACCATGAAGCTTTAAGGATTGATTAGAGACACTCAAACATTTCCTATGCCTTTCAGATCACCAAAAGTTTGCTAAGTTTGACCATAAAGGTCAAAGATAAATCAAAAGGAAGCGAGCTTATCCACTCAGTAAGATGAGAACAAAGAAGCTATAAATATTTTCAAACCTTGAAGCTTTAAAGAGTGATTGGGGTTACTCAAACATTACCTAGGACTTTTTGATCACAAAAACTTTGCAAAGTTTGACAATTTGACCATAAAGTGAAAGATAGATCAAAAGGAAGCAAACTTAACGTCTAAGTTAGATAAGAACGAAGAAGTTAGAGATATTTTTAAACATTGAAGCATTAAGGAGTGATTTGGGTTGCTCAAACATTTCCTAGGCCTTTCAGATCACAAAATCTACCCTAAGTTTGGCCATTTGACCATAAAGTCAAACATAGGTTAAGAGGAAGCAAGCTTCACCAATAAGAAGAGAATGAAGAAGCTAGAGATATTTTCAAACCTTGAAACTTTAAGGAGTCATTAGGGTCACTTGAACATTTCCCAGGCCATTCAGATCACAAAAACTTTTCTAAGTTTGACCATTTGACCTTAAAGTCAAAGATATAGATCAAAAAGGAAGCAAGCTTAACCACTAAGTAAGATGTGACTAGAGAAGCTAGAGATATTTTCAACCCTTGAAGCATTAATGAGTGATTGGGGTCACTTATACATTGCTTAGGCCATTCACATCACAAAAACTTTGCTAATTTTGACCATATGGCTATAAAGTCAAAGATAGGAACAAAAGAAAGCAAACTTAACAGATCTAAAGGAATCACGAAAGCTTTGCTAAGTTTAGCCATTTGACCATAAAGTCAAAGATAGATTAATAAGAAGCAAACTTAATGTCTAAGTTAGACGAGAACGAATAAGCTAGAGATATTTTCAAACCTTGAAGCTTTAAGGAGTGATTGGAGTCACTCAAACATTGGCTAGGTTTTTTGGATGACAAAAACTTTGCTAAGTTTTGACCATTTGCCAATAAAGTCAAAGACAGATCTAAAGGAAGCAAACATAACATTGAACTTACATGAGAACGAAGAAGCTAGACATATTATCAAAGGTTAATGCTTTAAGGAGTGATTGAAGTCATTCAAACTTTGCCTAGGCCATCCGAATCACAAAAACTTTACTAAGTTTGACCATTTGACATAAAGTCAAAGATAGATCAAAATAAAGCAAACTTAACCACAAAGTAAGATGATAACAAAGAAACTAGAAATATTTTCAAACCTTGATATTGAAGGAGTGATTGGGGTCACTCATACATTGCCTAGGCCATTCAGACCACAAAAATTTTACTAAGTTTGGCCATTTGACCATAAAATCAAAGACAGATGAAAAGGAAGTAAACTTAACATCTAAATTAGAAGAGAACGAAGAAGTTAGAGATATTTTCAAACCTCGAAACTTTAAGGAGTGATTGGAGCTACTAAAATATTGCCTAGGCCTTTCGGATAACAAAAACTTTGCTAATTTTGACCATTTGACCATAAAGTCAAGGGTAGATCAAAAGGAAGCAAACTTAATGTCTAAGTTAGACGAGAATGAAGAAGCTAGAGATATTTTCAAACGTTGATGCTTTGAGGAGTGATTGGGGTCACTCTAACATTGCCTAAGGCATTTGGATCATATTAACTTTGCTAAGTTTGACCATATGACTGTAAAGTCAATGATAAATCAAAAGAAAGCAAACTTAATATCTAACTTTGGCGAGAACAAAGAAGATAGAGATATTTCCAAATCTTGCAGGTTTAAGGAGTGATTGGGGTCACTCAAAATTGCCTAGGCCTTTTGCATCACAAAAACTTTCCTAAGTTTGACCATTTGACTATAAAGTGAAAGATAAAAAAAATGAAGCAAGCTTAACCACAAAGTAAGACGAGAGCAAAGAAACTAGAAATATTTTTGAACGTTTGATGCTTGAAGGAGTGATTAGGGTCATTTATACATTGCCTAGGCTATTTGCATCACAAAAACTTTACTAAGTTTGACCATTTGACCTTAAAGTCAATGATAGATCAAAAGGAAGCAAGCTTAACACGTAAGTAAGATGAGAACGAAGAAACTTGTAATATTTTCAAATCTTGAAACTTTAAGGACTGATTGGGGTCCTTCAAACTTTACCTAGGCCATTCGGATCAAAAAAAACTTTGTTAAGTTTGACCATTTGACCATAAAGTCAAAGATACGTCAAAAGAAAGCAAACTTAACATCCAAGTTAGACGAGAAGGAGGAAGCTAGAGATATCTTCAAACCTTGATGCTTTAAGAAGTGATTGGTGTTCTTCAAACATTGCCTAGGCCACTTGGATCACAAAAACTTCGTTAAGTTTGACCATAAAGTCAAAGATAGATAAAAGGAAGCAAACTTAACGTCTAAGTTAGATGAGAAATAAGAAGCTAGAGATATTTTAAAACATTGAAGTTTTAAGGAGTGATTGGAGTCACTCACGCAATGAAAAGAAATTTAAATGTAGATGGACGGTATTTTCTAATGAAATGATAAGAATTGCAAATCAAGAGTTTCAAACACAACCTAAAGAAGATTATATAAAAATAACTTATAAAAGCATTTAATGGTTGATCAATCAAGCATTGATGTTTAACAAAGCGCAAACCATTACTCAAAACATGTTTTCACAAATCAATCTCAAGAATCCTCTTGCGTTTAGATAAGAATATGCACAATAGGCAGTCCTCTAATGCCTCTAATGAATTGACAGAACTAGTTTCTGAAAAATCTCAAAGGTGCAACCAATACCTTTATCTCCACTTTTGTAATGCAAATACTTTATTGAGGATCATTAGGACTTTATCAAACTTTCAAACATCCATGGTTTTTTCTTGTCTTTCTATTTTTTTTAGCTTTTTTTTTAAGAGATATTGCGTTAGCGCGGCCTAAGCTTTTGACCGTGTGCCTAATCCACAGATCAAAAGCTCGAGCCAAATGATTCAAATTTGTGACCATGCACCTAATCCACATATCACAAACTTTTGTCCAAGCCAAAGGATGCAAATTCATGACCGTGCTCCTAATCCACATATCACAAAGTTTATCCACGCCAACACCTTGTTTTTCTTCTGTTTTTTTTTTTATTTGATAGACTTTCTATCCACCCCCACACTTATCACTTTTGTACTCTTGGGAGGAATACATACAATTTCTTTTAATCACCTAAATCATCTCCTTAACTTAGTGATGCCTATAATTTTGTCTTAAAAAGGGGTAGAGGACTTGTTCTAGCGAGGCAATTAGTGATTACTTTCATGCACATATACCTTATCTAAGAACTCAAAAATTCAATGCGAAAATTTGATCAAACATACAAGAAAAATAGAATGCCCAATGTTAAATAAGAATGAATTATGAAAGTCCTTCCATTTACACCTTTCTAAGCTACCAACCAAAAAACTCTCTTGGTTTCTTTAATCATCTCTCAAAGCAATTCTCATCTCTTTGAAAAAGCAAAATTGATTAATGCTTGAATTAAGCAAATCAAATCAAGCAAATAAAGGTAAAATTTGAAACCTATTGAAAATTGGATCTTAGAGTGGACACAATATTTGAAGATTCTAATTTCCTAATACCCTCACACTTAAAAGATTACATTGCCCCCAATGTAATAAGAAGGTAAAGTAATAGAGAATTAAGGAAATAGATAACTCCCTTGTTATTCTAGAAAAGCTTGATCTCCTTTGATATGCTGCCTCTATTATCATTAAAGACCTAAAAATTAGCAAGGAAAAAAAGAAACAAATAAGCAAAACAAACAACTAAGTAAAAATAAATAAAAAATGAAAATAGAAAAATGAGAATTTGGGTTGCCTCCCAAGAAGCGCTAATTTAAGGTTATTAGCTCGATCTTTTTGTGATTCAAATATAATCAGTGAATGCTTTGTTGAATCCTTTTTATTGATTATGATGAAGCTTTCTGAGCTTAAAATCAGATCTTTTCTTGAATTTGCAAAACTTAAAAATTAGGATGTTGATGAAAATCTTTTGGCCCAGGCATCCTAGTTCATTGCTTCTCAATCCTTTTGTACCAATGAATAAAGTGATTTCATTCCTCATTGGTTGTGATTGGGTCATCTATTGCTCTAATGGGTCTTCATATGGATCTTGAAAATTCAAACAAATATCTGGAGGAAGAGTTTTTAGTTCAAGCTTTGAAGTATGCTCTTCCTTGATTTCTAGAGTGGCCTCTTTAGAGGAGCTTAGTTCAATATTTGGAGACATCATCATCTTCAATTCAGTTTGAAAAACTTCAAGGTTTACGGCTCTATCCTCTTAGTTTTGGTCAATCTCGCCACTTTCTTCTTCTTTCACATGGACTTGCTCTTCTATGTTGAGTGTGATAGCCTTTACCTGTTCTCTAGAGTTCGTCTTATTATTACTAGGTGAAGTACCATATTGTCCATCAGATAAGGTTAAGCCTTAGGTTGCAAGCTGTCTCACTTGATTAGCAATTTGCCCAATTTGATTCTTTGTTTCAGTCATAAATTGGGCTAGGATCTCCTCTTGATTTGATTTCTTCTTAACAGCTGGGTCTAATTGATTTTGTGGCCTCCAATTGTTTCCTTGAATACCACCCTAAGAAAGATTTGGTTGATTTCTCCATTCATTGCACGGGATTGCATTGCCTATTCCCTATGTAATTCGTATAGCTTGGAGAAGAAGCAAATGGATTTCCTTGTTGACACATATTAGAGGGCCTGGGTTCTCACAAAAGTTCAAAGAGATTTGGAGAATCCTCATGCTTAATGGTGCAGGCTTCTTGTGTAGTGTTGGCACCACTTAATTGTTGAGTTAGAACGCTAATTTGGGTGGTCAATGCTGTGATGGCGTCAAGTTCGAGAATTCTAGCAACCTTCTTAGGTCTAGATCTTTCAAAGTGCCATTGAGAATTGTTAGAAGCCATCACCTCTATCAAATCATAGGCTTTATCTTGGGTTTTGTTCATGAGGGTTCCACCTGCAGCTGCATCAATGGTAGAATGCAAGTTATCACTTAACCCATTACAAAAAGTTTGTACCTGAAGCCATGTAGGGAGGCCATGATGTGGACACTTTCTAAGCAACTCCTTGTACCTCTCGCAAGCATCGTATGAGGATTCACCATCAAACTGCACAAATGAATTATATCATTATGCATTTTAGCAGTTTTGGAGTGAGGGAAAAATTTTTGTATAAACTTTTGGGTCAAGCTTTCCCAAGTGGTCATTGTTCCTTTTGGCAATGAATTAAGCCATGCTTTTGCTTTGTCCCTTAGATTAAAAGGAAACAATCTCAACCTAACAGCATCATCAAAAAAATACCATTATATTTGAAAGTATCACAAGTTTCTAGAAAATTTTCCAAGTGAGCATTTGGATCATCAGAAGGTGCTCCACTAAACTGCAATGATTGTTGAATCATCATAATGATGGCAGGATTTATTTCGAAATTGTTGGCATAAATAGTAGGTCTTTTAATGCTTCCAAAGCATTCATTGATTGAAGGCGTTTGCATCCCCTTTGTTGGTTTCCATTGTATTTCAAAGAAAAAAAAAGAATATAATTAAGTAAAGAATGAAAATAGGTTAAAACGAAAATAAGGAACAAATAAAAATAACAAAGAAACAAAAAAAAAAGAAATATTAGGCAATCAAAGAAAAATATCCCAAGTTAAGATTAAGCAAATCGGAATTGATATCAAATTTCAATCCCCGGCAATGGCACCAAAAACTTGTGAGATTTCTGCAAGTGCATTGATCGCTTAAGTAATAAAGGAATCCAAAAGGACTCAGTATGATCCCACAGGGATTGAATCTGATTACCAAAGTTGAAAATACTTAATCTTAATTGCGAAGAACAATTGAAAGAGAAGAATTAATATGAAAGTAACGCTTAAACAAAATAGATAAAGTATCAATCAAAGAGAGAGAGATCTAAGGCTTTTGATTTCACCTTGTTAGTCCTTTTGCTACCTTAGTCGATTCGTATATCTATTCTCCAATTCTAAATTTCAAGATCCAATCTCCCAAGTTATTTAATACTCCCTCTCGGGCAGACGTTAAAACTATCCTTAAAATGACCTAACCTATCTTCCTCAAGCATAGATTAAATCAATATTAATAATGCATTAGTGCTCACGAGATATTGTTAAATGATCTACACAAATCATGCTCAATGCACAATTCATGGAACTCAATTCAAGATGCTTTTCATACAATTACCTCTCGATCTCTTGTACGTCATCTAATCATCTAATTCATCCTCGGGCAATTACAAGCATTAAGAACATAATTGAACTGAATTCAAAATTAAAAGAGAAGGAACATGTAATTGAATTAACAAAGATAAACAAAACTTCTAATTTGGATCCATCTATACTCTAGAATAAAGAACTTAGAACATTAAGAAAAGAAAACACGAAAACTAAAATACCAAATTCGAAGCTGGGCTCTAAGCCCCAAGCACCCTAAAATACTATCTCCTTGCTCCTTTTATAGCCTTTAGAGAACCTAAAGTAACTAGGGTTACAAGCTGTCAGCGCCTTAAGAGACTTACGTTGACTTGTGGCAGATTTTTCAACTTGAAGACAGCAGAATCGGAGAAAGTGATCAACATAAGATTTGTTGATCTGTCTCTTAGCTTTCTAACGCCACCAGAATCACATCAATTGGGTCTATAGAACGGGAATTGTGGCCAAAATACTGCAATAGGTTTGACAACAAAGGTTTCCTTAAATAGCCTTTGACCAAATCTTCTTTTCCCCATCATTATTGACTTCCATAGATTCATTTTGCTAATTTACAAGCAGAATTGATTCCAAATCAATTTACATATAATAAATCATAAATTTCATTTCAAATATCAGAGAATAACTAAAAAATATCATAATAAAGATATGCAATAAATGTACAATAAATGATTTATCAATCGAACAAAAGGAAGCAAACTTAACCACAAAGTAAGATGAGAACGAATAAACTAGAGATATTTTCAAATCGTGAAGCTTTAGGGAGTGATTGGGGTGGGTCACTCATGCATTGCCTAGGCCATTCGCATCACAAAAACTTTGCTAAGTTTGACCATTTGACCATAAAATCAAACACAGATCAAAAGGAGCAAGCTTAACTTCTAAGTTAGGCGAGAACCAGGAAGCTAGAGATATTTTCAAACCCTGAAGCTTTAAGGAGTGATTAGAGTCACTCAAATATTGTCTAAGCCTTTTGGATCACAAAAACTTTGCTATGTTTGACCACTTGACCATAAAGTCAAAGATAGAATAAAAGCAAGCAAACTTAACGCGTAAGTTGGATGAGAATGATGAAGTTAGAGATATTTTCAAATCATGAAGCTTTAAAGGAGTGATTTGGTCATTCATACATTGCCTAGGCCATTCGTATCACAAAAACTTTGCAAAATTTAACCATTTCACCACAAAGTCAACGATAGATCAAAAGGAAGCAAGCTTAACCCCTAAACAAGATGAGAAGAAAGAAACTAGAAACATTTTCAAACCTTAAAACATTAAAGAGTGATTAAGGTCCCTTAAGCATTGCCTAGGCCATTCGGATCACAAAAACTTTGTTAAGTTTGACCAATTGACCACAAAGTCAATGTTAGATTAAAAGGAAGCAAACTTAATATCCTAGTTAGACGAGAAGGAGGAAACTATAGATATTTTCAAACCATAAAGCTTTAAGGAGTGATTGCGATCACTCAAACATTGCCTAGGCCTTTCGAATAACAAAAATATTGCTAAGTTTGACTATTTGACTACAAAGTCAAAGATAGATCGAAACAAAGCAAGATCAACCAGTAAGTAAGACGAGAACCAAGAAATTTTAGAGATATTTTCAAACTTTGAAGTCTTAAGGAGTGATTGGGGTCACTCAAACATTGCCTAGGACTTTCGAATGACAAAAATATTGCTAAGTTTGACCATTTAACCATAAAGTCAAAGTTAGAATAAAGGGAAGCAAACTTAACATCTACGCTAGACGAGATAGAATAAGCTAGTGATATTTTCAAATGTTGACGCTTTTGTGGAGCAATTGGGACCACTCAAATATTACCTAGGCCATTTAGATCACAGTAACTTTGCACAAGTTTGACCATTTGACCATTATGTCAAGGATAAAATAAAAGGAAGCAAACTTAATCACTAAGTAAGACGAGAACAAAGATAATTAGAGATATTTTCAAACATTGATGCTTTAAGAAGTGATTGGGGTCACTCAAATGTTGCCTAGGACTTTCGGATCACAAAAAACTTTGTTAAGTTTGACTATTTGACCATAAAGTCAAAGATAGATCAAAAGGAAGCAAACTTAACATCCAATTTAGACCAGAAGGAGGAAACTAGAGATTTTTTCGAACCTTGAAGCTTTAATGAGTGATAGAGGTCACTCAAACATTACCTAGGCCTTTCAAATCACCAAAAAATTTGCTCTGCCTAACTATTTGACCAAAAAATCAAATATATATAAAAAAGAAGCAAACTTAATAGCTAAGTTAGACGAGAGTGAGTAAGCTAGAGATATTTTCAAACTTTGATGCTTTAAGGAGTGATTGGAGTCATTCAAACATTGCCTAGGCCTTTTCAGATCACAAAAACTTTGCTAGGTTTAACTTTTTGACCATAAAGCCAAAGATAGATTAAAAGGAAGCAAACTTAACATCTTAGTTTGACGAGAACTAATGAACTAGAGATATTTTAAAATCTTGAAGCTTTAAGGAGTGATGAGGACTTCATGGGAGAAGCCCAAGTCCAGGCCCAAGTCCAGAAAGAAGTCCAAGATCCAATACAAGGTCTAGGAGGGCCCATGACGAGAACAAGAGCTAAAAGGGCCCAAGAAGAACTTAAAAAGATGGTGAATAACTTATTAGAGGCCCAACATCAGATTGAAGCCCAATACGTGGAGCCTAGGATTTACACATGCATAGCCCACTTGGAATGAAAGGAGAAGGGCCAAAAAAAAAATATTTTGTCCACGGCAGGATTAGAACCCAGGCACTTGAAGCTGAATATGTCTCCTTAACCACTAGAACATATCAGTGATGCTTATGTTATGGGGTTTTGTATTTATTTTTGTTAAGTCCTAATGGGCAAACCCTAAACTAAGTTGTATTTAAACATTTGGGAATCATGAGGGAACCAGATTTTTGGCATATAAGAAAACTGGGTGTTTTGCTCTGCTAGGGTTCTTCCTTGCATTATTTGATCTTATCAAGAATTAATCTTTTCTTGTGGCGATCCTTCTTGGCTTATCAAACTAGGTTTGTGGCGTCATCCTTATCTTTTTCTTTTTTCATCAATTTTCGTTTTTTTTTTTTAGTTCTTCTTTCTAATTTCACAATTTTCCCAATTTTCGTCTTAAATTTCTCGCACTCATATCTCAAGCTATACGTACTCTTTTTCGGTGATTCTTGAATCTAAATCGTGATTTAGAAAGGGATCTGTTCACCTCGTTTTGGAATCACTCAATTCCGATTTCTGTATCGTGAGTTATGGAAATTTCCTAAAACGGACAGAATTAGTTCTTTCCCTTCTTTACTCTTTCTTTCAATTTCACCTTTCCAATTCTATTTGTTCTAGTCCTAATTAGGTCTGAAATCAAGAGGCTTAAGGAAAACCTCATCATTTGGTATCAAAGCTAGTCATTAGGGCTAGTGTTTGGGGTGTGATTTGGAGGCCAAAAGAGGGCTATTTTGAAGCTGTGTTTGGAGGAACAAAGACTGCACAAGGAGGTGTACAATGGCTGTCAAGTAGTGAAAACAACACTTATTTGTGACTTTTTTTTTTCCTGAATTTCTTGAATTGTACTACGATTGTAGAGGCTGAATTTGATTGTTGAATTATAAAAAAAAAAAAGAATTGGAGTATTAAAAAAAAAAAGAAGAAGAAGAAAAAAAAAAAGATTTGGAAGTGCTTCAACATTTGGTTTGAGGGAAGCTATTTGAATTTCTGGACCTAAACCTTATTCTTGTCTCTTGTTTGAATTTGTGAATCACTTGTCTTTTTAATTGTGAGTAGTGAACTTGTTCTTTGCTACTTGTCTTGTGATATTAAAAGTCTTGTGATTGCTGCAACTTAAAAATTCAATTTCTTGAAGAGATTACTTGATTCTAGTAAGAACTTTAAGCAAGAGAAAGAGTGGAAAAAGGCAAGAGAGATACATTAGCTTAAAAGCCAAATTTGTGTGAAACACTTTGAGTGAAATAGTTTTGGAGAGGACTTCTTTACATCAAAACCTATCTATGGCCGAAAGAGAGGGACCACCATCCCCTACTAGGGAGCATAGGTTGTTGTTAGATGCCTTAACTCAAAGGATGAATGAGGTGTTGAGGGAGCATACGGAGGGAATTTATGAGAGGCTTGAAACTTTAGAAAACCAAAACCAGAATGGGGAGAATGGCCAACATAGAGATAGGAGGAGACATGAGAGGCATGAGAGGAGAGAACATGATGGGGAACAAAGAAGAAACCGAGAGGAGGTTGTGAAAGTTACCATACCACCATTTAAAGGAAAAAGTGATCCTGAAGCCTATATTGAGTGGGAGATGAAGGTAGAGCAAATTTTCTCATGTCACAACCTAAATGAGGAGAGGAAGGTCAAGCTAGCTACCTTGGAATTCACTGACTATGCCTTAGTTTGGTGGGATCAATTCCAAAAGGAGAGGAGGAGATATGGAGAGCCTATGTTAGAGAGTTGGGAGGAGTTAAAAAGAGTGTTGAGAAGGAGGTATGTTCCATCCCACTACCATAGAGAGCTTCTTAATAAACTCCAAGGAATGACCCAAGGGAGTAAGAGTGTAGATGAGTTCTTCAAAGACCTTGAAATAGCCATGATCCGAGCCAATGTTGAGGAGGAAAGGGAGGTATTACCATGGCTAGATTCCTTAATGGGCTGAATGGAAATATAAGAGATGTTGTTGAGCTTCAAAATTATGTAGAAATGGAGGACTTAGTTCACCATGCCATGAAAGTGGAACAACAACTAAAAAGAAAAAGTGTGAGAAAGAGTGTATCAAACTATGATAACTCTAGATGGAAGGATAGGTTCAAGAAGGAGGGTACCTCATCTTCTAGGATCTCCACGATAACCCCAAACCCAACCCAAAACAAGGGCAAAGAAATGGCAAACAAGTCTCGATCTAGAGACATAAAGTGTTTCAAATGTTTGGGTAGGGGGCACATTGCATCTGAATGCCCAACTAAGAAGGTTATGGTGTTAAAAGATAATGGAGATATCACTAGTGAGAGTTCCCAAACTGAATCCTCAAGTGAGGAAGAGACAGAGGAAGAGGAGGAGATTCCTGAAGGAGATTTGTTCATTGTGAGGAGAATGTTAGGAGGAATAGCTAAAGAGGGTGAGGAAAGTCAAAGAGAAAATATTTTCCATACTAGATGTCTTATCCAAGGCAAACTATGTTCCTTAATCATTGATGGAGGGAGTTGTACTAATGTGGCAAGTACTAGATTGGTGACAAAAATGAATTTGGAAACTAAACCCCATCCTAGACCATACAAGTTGCAATGGTTGAGTGAGGAGGGAGAATTAAGGGTGGATAAGCAAGTGGAGATTGAGTTTTCTGTTGGAAAATATAAAGATAAAATTTTGTGTGATGTAGTTCCCAATGGAAGCTAGTCATTTGCTTCTTGGGAGACCATGGCAGTTTGATAGAAAAGCTCACCATGATGGTCACACAAATAAATACACTTTTCACCATGAGAACCGCAAGGTTACATTGGTTCCATTGTCTCCAAAAGAGGTATGTAATGATCAAAATATCATGAGAGAAAAAAAGAAAGCAAGAGAGAAAAGAAAGGAAAGAAAATGAAAATGAGAGCAAAAAGAAAGAGAGAAAGAATGCTTTGTTTGTAAAGAGTGGAGAGGTGAGGAGAGCTTTGATGGCAAGGAAGTCTATGTATATACTCTATAATAAGGAGATTACTGCACTTGATTCTGACCTTGAACTTCCTAGTGGAGTTAAATCTATTTTGCAGGAATTTCAAGATGTTTTTCCAGAAGATATACCACCAGGACTTCCACCATTGAGAGGTATTGAACACCAAATTGATTTGGTGCCAGGGGCTGTGTTGCCTAATAGGCCAGCATACAGGAGTAATCCACAAGAGACCCAAGAAATTCAAAGGCAAGTTGCTGAATTGATGAGCAAGGGATGGGTTGAGGAGAGCTTGAGCCCTTGTGCTGTTCCAGTTATATTGGTGCCAAAGAAAGATGGAAGTTGGAGGATGTGCTCTGACTGTAGGGCCGTCAACAACATCACCATCAAGTACAGGCATCCCATTCCCAGGTTAGATGATTTGTTGGATGAGTTGTATGGCTCTTGTTATTTCTCTAAGATTGATTTGAAAAGTGGATATAATCAGATTAGGATTAGAGAGGGTGATGAGTGGAAAACAGCTTTCAAGACCAAGTATGGCTTGTATGAGTGGAAAGTAATGCCATTTGGATTGACAAATGCCCCTAGTACTTTCATGAGATTGATGAACCATATTTTGAGAGAGTTTCTAGGAAAATTTGTGGTTGTTTATTTTGATGATATTCTTATATATAGTAAAAATTGGGATGAACATTTGCATCATTTGCAATCTGTTTTACATGTGCTTAGAAAAGAAAGATTGTATGCTAATTTGGAAAAGTGCACGTTTTGTAAAGACCATGTTGTATTCTTAGGATTTTTGGTTAATTCTAGTGGAGTGCATGTAGATAAGGAGAAAATAAAAGCAATCCAAGAATGGCCAACTCCTAAGAGTGTGAGTGAGGTAAGAAGTTTCCATGGGCTTGCTAGTTTCTATAGGAGGTTTGTTAAGGATTTTAGTACCATTGCTGCACCTCTAAATGAACTAGTCAAGAAGCATGTGGGTTTTAAATGGGGAGAGAAACAAGAAAAGGCATTTGCTTGTCCTAAAGGAGAAATTAACACATGCACCCATACTTGCTTTGCCTAACTTTGCTAAATCCTTTGAGCTTGAATGTGATGCATCTGGGGTAGGCATAGGTGCTGTTTTAATGCAAGAGGGACATCCCATTGCCTATTTTAGTGAGAAAATGAATGGGGCTGCCCTTAACTACCCTACATATGATAAGGAATTGTATGCTTTAGTTAGGGCTTTGCAAACTTGGCAACACTATCTTCTGCCTAAGGAGTTTATTATTCATAGTGATCATGAGTCTCTAAAGTATTTGAAAGGACAGGGAAAGTTGAACAAGAGACATGCCAAGTGGGTGGAGTTTCTTGAACAATTCCCCTATGTGATCAAGTACAAGAAAGGTAAGTCCAATGTGGTTGCTGATGCTTTGTCACGTAGGTATGCTTTATTGACTACTCTTGAAACTAAATTTCTTGGTTTTGAATACATTAAGGAACTATATGAACATGATGCTGATTTTTCTCATATTTATCAAACATGTTCTCATGCTATATCTGATGGGTATTTCAAGCATGATGGTTACTTAATAAAGGACAAGAGACTTTGTGTGCCAAACAGTTCAATTAGGGAATTGCTTGTTCAAGAGGCACATGAAGGGGGCTTAATGGGACACTTTGGGGTGCAAAAGACATATGACATCTTGCATGAGCATTTTTATTGGCCCCACATGAAGCATGATGTATATAAGTTGTGTGATAAGTGTCTTGTTTGTAAAAAGGCTAAGTCTAGGGTCATGCCGCATGGATTATATACTCCCTTGCCTGTTCCTGAACACCCTTGGATTGATATTTCTATGGATTTTGTTCTAGGTTTGCCTCGGTCTAAGGGAGGGAAGGATTCTATTTTTGTGGTGGTTGACAGGTTCTCAAAGATGGCTCACTTCATACCATGCAAGAAGGTGGATGATGCATGTCATGTAGCTGATTTATTCTTTAAAGAGGTGGTAAGACTGCATGGTTTGCCTAAGAGTATTGTAAGTGACCGCGACTCTAAATTCCTTAGTCATTTTTGGAGGACCTTGTGGGGAAAGATAGGCACAAAACTATTATTTTCTACTACATGCCATCCCCAAACTGATGGGCAAACAGAGGTTGTAAATAGGACTTTGTCTACTCTCCTTAGAGCTGTTCTAAAGAAAAATCTTAAGTCTTGGGAGGAATGTTTGCCACATGTTGAGTTTGCTTATAATAGGGCTATACATAGTACTACTCAGTTTTCACCTTTTGAAATTGTATATGGTTTTAATCCTTTGACTCCTTTGGATTTATTGCCTTTACCTAACATTTCTCAATTGCAAGATAAGTCTGGGCAGGTTAAAGCTGATTATGTCAAGAAATTGCATGAGAAGGTTAAGGCCCAAATTGAGAAGAAAATGGAAGAGTATGCCAAACATGCAAACAAAGGAAGGAAGAAGGTAACATTTGAACCAGGTGATTGGGTATGGGTACACTTCAGGAAGGAAAGATTTCCATCTCAAAGGAAGTCTAAGCTTATGCCGAGAGGAGATGGACCTTTTCAAGTATTGGCTAAGATCAATGACAATGCATATAAGATTGACTTGCCAGGTAAGTATGCTGTGAGTGCTACCTTTAATGTGGCTGATTTGTCCTTTTATGATGCAGGTGATGAATTAATAGATTTGAGGACAAATGCTTCTCAAGAAGGAGGGAATGATGAGGACTTCATGGGAGAAGCCCAAGTCCAGGCCCAAGTCCAGAAAGAAGTCCAAGATCCAATACAAGGTCTAGGAGGGCCCATGACGAGAGCAAGAGCTAAAAGGGCCCAAGAAGAACTTAAAAAGATGGTGAATAACTTATTAGAGGCCCAACATCAGATTGAAGCCCAATACGTGGAGCCTAGGATTTACACATGCATAGCCCACTTGGAATGAAAGGAGAAGGGCCAAAAAAAATATATATTTTGTCCACGGCAGGATTAGAACCCAGGCACTTGTAAGCTGAATATGTCTCCTTAACCACTAGAACATATCAGTGATGCTTATGCTATGGGGTTTTGTATTTATTTTTGTTAAGTCCTAATGGGCAAACCCTAAACTAAGTTGTATTTAAACATTTGGGAATCATGAGGGAGCCAGATTTTTGGCATATAAGAAAACTGGGTGTTTTGCTCTGCTAGGGTTCTTCCTTGCATCATTTGATCTTATCAAGAATTAATCTTTTCTTGTGGCGATCCTTCTTGGCTTATCAAACTAGGTTTGTGGCGCCATCCTTATCTTTTTCTTTTTTCATCAATTTTCGTTTTTTTTTTAGTTCTTCTTTCTAATTTCACAATTTTCCCAATTTTCGTCTTAAATTTCTCGCACTCATATCTCAAGCTATACGTACTCTTTTTTCGGTGATTCTTGAGTCTAAATCGTGATTTAGAAAGGGATCTTTCACCTCGTTTTGGAATCACTCAATTCCGATTTCTGTATCGTGAGTTATGGAAATTTCCTAAAACGGACAGAATTAGTTCTTTCCCTTCTTTACTCTTTCTTTCAATTTCACCTTTCCAATTCTATTTGTTCTAGTCCTAATTAGGTCTGAAATCAAGAGGCTTAAGGAAAACCTCATCAAGGAGTGATTGGGGTCACTCAACCATCGCTTATAAAGTCAAAGATAGATCAAAAAGGAGAAAACTTAACATCTAAGTTAGACAAGAACAAATATGCTAGAGATATTTTCAAACCTTGATGCGTTAAGGAGTGGTTGGGGTCACTCTAACATTTCTTAGACCTTTTGGATCACAAAAACTTTGCCAAGTTAGACCGTTTGACCATAAAGTCAAAGATAGATCAAAAGGAAGTAAACATAACATCAAAGTTTGGATAAGAACAAAGAAGCTAGAGATATTTTCAAACGTTTGAGGCTTTATGGAGTGATTAAGGTTGCTCAAACATTGCCTTGGCCTTTTGAATCACAAAAACTTTGTTAGGTTTGACCAATTGACCATAAAGTGGATGAAAGATCAAAAGAAAGCAAACTTAACATCTAAGTTAGGCGAGAACGAAGAAGCTGGAGATACTTTCAAACCTTGAAGCTTTAAGGAGTGATTGAAGTCACTCAAACATAGCCTAGACCTTTTGGATTAGAAAAGCTTCACTAAGTTTGACCATTTGACCATAAAAGTCAAAGATAAAACAAAAATAAACAAACTTAACCACAAAGTAAGACGAGAACGAAGAAGCTAGAGATATTTTGAAAACTTGATGCTTTAATGAGTGATTAGGGTCATTCAAACATTGTCTTGGCTTTTCATATCACAAAAACTTTACTATGTTTGTCCATTTGATCACAAAGCAAAAAATATAACAGAAAGAAGCAAACTTAATGTCTAAGTTAGATGGGAACGAAGAAGCCGGGGATAGTTTTCAAACCTCAAAGCTTTAAGGAGTCATTGGGGTCATACATTCATTTCCTAGATGTTTTGGATCACAAAAGCTTTGCTCAGGTTGACTGTTTGTCCATAAAGGCAAAGATATATTAAAAGAAAAGCAAACTTAATGCCTAAGTTAAATGAGAACAAAGAAGTTAGAGATATTTTCAAACCTTGCAGCTTTAAGGAGGGATTGGGGTCACTCAAACATTGTCTAGACCTTTCGGATCACAAAAACTTTGCTAAGTTTCACCATTCCACCATAAAATCAAACATAGATCGAAAGGCACAAGCTTAACCACTAAGTAAGACGAGAACAAAGAAGCTAGAGATATTTTCAGAACTTGAAGCATGAAGGAGTCATTGGTGTCACTCAAAATTGCCTAGGACTTTCAGACCACAAAAACATTGCTAAGTTTGACCATTTGGCCATAAAGTCAAAGGTAGATCAAAAAGAAGCAAACTTATCATCATTGTTAGAGGAAAATGAAGAAGATAGAGATATTTTCAAACCTTAAAGCTTTAAGAAGCGATTGAGTCAGTCAAGCATTGCCTAAGTTTTTCGGATCACAAAAACTTTGCTAGGTTTGGCCATTTGACCATAAAGGCAAAGATAGATCAAAAGGAAGCAAACTTAACATCTAAGTTAGACGAGAACGAAGAAGCTAGAGATATTTTCAAACCTTGATACTTTAAGGAGTGGTTGGGGTCACTGAAACATTTCTTAAGCCTTTCAAATCACAAAAACTTTGCTAAGTTTGACCGTTTGACGATAAAGTCAAAGATAGATTAAAAGGAAACAAACTTAACGTCGAAGTTAGATGAGAACGAAGAAGTTAGAGATATTTTCAAACGTTTGAGGCTTTATAGAGTGATTTGGATTGTTTAAACATTGCCTTGGCCATTCGGATCACCAAAACTTTGCTAAGTTTGACACAATAAACTCGAAGATATATTAAAAGGAAGCAAACTTAACATCTAAATTAGGCACAAATGAAGAAGTGGAGAGACTTTCAAACCTTGAAGCTTTAAGGAGTGATTGGGGTCACTCAAACATTGCTTAGGCCTTTTGGATCAGAAAAGCTTCGCTAAGTTAGACCATTTGACCATAAAAGTCAAAGGTAGAACAAAAAGAAACAAACTTAACCATAAAGCAAGACGAGAATGAAGAAGCTAGAGATATTTTCGAAACTTGATGCTTTAAGGAGTGATTGGGGTCACATAAACATTGCGTCGGCCTTTCATACCATAAAAACTTTGCTAAGACTGACCATTTGATCCATAAAGTCAAAAATAGTACAAAAGAAAGCAAACTTAACGTCTATGTTAGACGAGAACGAAGAAGCCAAGGATATTTTCAAAACTTGAAGCTTTAATGAGTGATTGGGTTCACACATATGTTTCCCAGGTGATTTGGATCACAAAAGCTTTGTTCAGTTTGGTCGTTTGACCATCATGTCAAAGATAGATTAAAAGAAAGTAAACTTAATGTCTAAGTTAGATGAGAACAAAGAAGTTAGAGATATTTTCAAACCTTAAAGCTTTACAGGAGGGGTTAGGGTCACTCAAACAAAATCAAACATAGATCGAAAGGCAACCAGCTTAATCACTAAGTAAGACGAGAACGAAGAAGGTAAAGATATTTTCAAACCTTGAAGCTTTAAAGAGTGATTGTGGTAACTCATACATTGCCTAGGCTTTTCAGATCACAAAAAATTTGCTAAGTTTGACACCTTGACCATAAAGTCAAAGATGTATCAAAAGGCAGTAAAATTAACAACCAAGTTAGATGAAAAGGACAAAGCAAGAGATTGTTTCAAGCCTTGAAGCTTTAAGGAGTGATTAGGGTCACTTAAACATTGCCAAGGCCTTTCGGAACATAAAAACTTTGCCAAATTTGACCACTTGACCAGAGAGTCAAAGTTTGATCAAAAGGAGGCAAACTTAATGTCCAAGTTAGACAAGAAGGACGAAGCTAAAGATATTTTCAAACCTTGAAACTTTAGAGAGTGATTGGGGTCACTCACACATTGCCTAAGCCTTTTGGATCGCAAAAACTTCAGTAAGTTTCACCATTTGACCTTAAAATCAAACCTAGATCAAAAAACACCAAGCTTAACCTCTAAGTAAGATGAGAAGAGAGAAGCTTGAGACCTTGAAGCTTCAAGGAGTGATTGGCGTCACTCAAACATTGCGTTGGCTTTTTGGGTCACAGACACTTTGTGACGTTTGACTATTTACCCATAAAGTCAAAGATAGATCAAAAGGAAGGAAGCTTAACCGCTAAGTAAGATGAGAACGAAGAAGCATGAGATATGTTCAAACCTTGAAGCTCTAAGGAGTAATTGGGGTCACTCAAACTTTACCTGGGCTATTCAGATCACAAAAAAAACTTTACTAAGTTTGACCATTCGTCCATAAAGTCAAAGATAGATCAAAAGGAAGCAAATTTAACGTCTAAGCTAGACCAGAATGAAGAAGCTTGAGATATTTTCAAATCGTGAAACTTTAAGGAGTGGTTGGGTTGCTCAAACATTGCCTAAGCCTTTCGAATCACAAAAACTTTGCTATGTTTCACCATTTGATCATAAAGTCAAAGATAGATCAAAATGAAGCAAACTTAAATTCTAAGTTTGGCGAGATCGGAGATGCTAGAGATATTTTT